>PVLD010009484.1:0-76767 GCA_004027595.1 Dinomys branickii | reverse complement strand
CAACTGTCTGACTAAATTTGCATGTCTGTATATGGGTCCATACATCTACAATTCGAAGATATCAATGGATAAAGCAAGAACTACTGTTGAGACCATATCACCTTGTCTATAGATTAGTTGTGATTGTACTATTTTCTATGATAATGGGTGTCTGTTTGTCAATATGTTTTTGTACTTTTATGTTTCTAAAATAAAAAAATAAATAAATAAAAAATAAAAATAGAAATAATAAAAATGATACAGAATTTCAAAACAAGATGATAGGAAATTAGCAATGGTTATTATGGTGCATATTGTTATCTTTGAGTCAGGAAATATTTATACACCCATAAAAATAGCATTCATGTGCTATATTTACCAACAGATCCTGGTAAAAGTTCATTATAATAACAAATTTACCGTTCTGGGTGCCCAAGAAAGGGCAGTACCACCTTGTTTGAATTTCATCTGAACCAAAGGAGTTTTGCCAGCAAAATCATAGATTCGAACAGAGCCTATAAAAAGACAATTTTAAATGAAACAAATTACATACATAATATCTCTCGAAATAATCATGTCTCACTTTTTACATTTTGAGTGTTGTAACAAGAAATTTCATAAATAATTAAATTGATAATACAACAGCTCCCGCTGGTCAAAACTTCCCACTGTCTTCAAACAGGTAATTTACAAATGTGAGTAATAAAGAAGACGACTGATCATTGGCAAATCACCTTCACCTTGCACAGCCCGTGCAAATTTACCATAAATCATGAAGAAAGAAAGGCAAGAGAAAGACTATGAAGAGCATGGGTGTGATCTCAGGGTGACAGGGTGTTCAGGGACAGCTTATAGATCGCATCCTTATTTTAATCTCTCGCAATAACCAGGGATGCTGCGGTTTGTGCCCCGTCCACCACACGGTTTGCCTCACTTGCTCCAAGAGGCTTGCCTTTTGGAAAAATTCTCAAATGCTTTTAATCAAACAACTTTAAAACTAATACTGAATATAGGACAAAACAAGGTTGAATATATTTTCATCCAGCGCTCCCACTTACAGTCTAAGGCAGTAGTAGCCATGAGGTAAGTGAGAGGAGAAACAGCCAAGGCTTCAATAGCTCCATAATGGAAGGAGAAGAGGCGTTCTGGATCCTGGGTCTATGAACAGACAAACTGCGTCACATCTCAAAAGCAGCATAATATAGCGTTAAGGCTAAGTTTAAGAAATGCGGCTAGAACCTGACATACATGTGACTTCATTTGAACAGAAGTAAGAGAAAGCAGAACAGGTTAGAGAGAGCACTGGACTTTGGAATTAGGAGTCCTGCCTTTACCCTTAATTGATGACTGTGATTTTGCACATGTCATTTGGATGCCAGTCTGTGTTTCTTCATTTGTGATATGAGATGATGTGTGCTTACTAAATGGGGTAGCTGTGAGGATCGTATGAAACAATACACATGAAAATTCTATATGTTTGTGAAAAGTGCATTGATTGCTCCATGGGACCGAGATGGTGACAATGACCTAGTACGGAGAAAAATAAAGTATTTTCAAAGAATGGCATGTAAATTAAGGGAAAATGAAAAAAAGAGGCAACTTACAATATTTGAAAAACTCAGGTCAAGCTTCCAAATGGCTCCGTTGGCATCCTAAAAAATAATTAATCAGCTAATAATATTTTATTTTACCATTTTGAACTTTCGTCAAATTAAATGTTTTTCTTCCTGTGATTTCAAGTAAATACAAACAATACCATCAAAATCTTACACATATTATAAAGTATAATTGACATTTGCTAATTTCTACATATCTTAGAAATAAGCAACTGTTTATAGTCAAATGGACTTCTAATCAAGCACATTTATATTAGAGTCAAACAGACTTCTAGTCCTGATAATCACTATTTTAATTTTATGTCCAGGTAACTTTAAAGAACCAAGAGAGAAGAATTTAACTTACCTGAGCCAACCAAAAGTTATTTCCAGTTTCATTCATTTTTATCATCGAGAAGAGATTGACATTCTTGCCTACGTTAAGTTCATTAATAGGTTCAATCTCCAATAACCCAGTGTCATCAATGCTGTCAGCAGTGTCAATTGTCTCAAAGTCCCATATCTTGCAAAATGAATAAAATATTTCAATGGATCAGTAGCTTCTTTTGTTTTCTAAGATACAGAAGGCTCTGATTTTTTTTCAAAAACCGTTTCTTCTTGTTTCATTAACATTAACACTGAGTAGAAGTAACTATCACACCTGCGAAAACCCAAATCCTTGTATTTTACTCTGAATTGAGGTATAAGAAATGATTTTATAGTTTTCTTTATAGAAATGAGTGGTAAAGTACTGGCTTGCCTAAAATAAGCTCCATTTCAAAGTTTCTAATAGGTCTTTCTTCATATAATGCGACCATAAGGGAAGGCCCCAGAAAGAATATGTACCAAGTAGACTACAAAGCAGGTCAGTCTGGTGAGCCTCCGTGTGGTACGCATTTACAGAAGCTGCCACACAGTGCGATAAAACAGCAACCAAGGCGTAGGGAACTTCATTGGTGTCTTGTTGTACCCCGGAGAGAAAGGGCGGTGGGTATGAGGAAAATAAAGAGACAAGACCTAGGTCAGGTGGAGTTGCCTCTTACCTGTTGGGAAGAGGATTGACTTTAACAGTAGGGGTGTTTATTTATACTCTTGCAAAGTTAGTATGGGGAGAAGTAATGTTGCCTAGCAACTAACGACTGTAATTGTCCAGGCAGGATGCTTTTTTTTAATCCTGATGTAGCTTGACTGAGGCATTCTGGCTCTGTCTGGTCCTCACACATACGACCAATAACCAGGGAACTTAAATATAGGTCCGTGTTCCAGCTTATTCTAGGCCAGTGATGGCGAACCTATGGCATGTGTGCTGCAGCCAGCTGTTTATTATCATTGAAAGCTCTAACAGGTCTGCCACTGCTGGTCTAGGCTTTAAGCAGCCTAGGAGCAACAAGGAGAGGGCAGCATCCACAGGGAAACACAAACCCCGTCAGCTCAAGTTTGAGTGTTTCCAATTGTTACCCGCAGTAAAAGGTAACATATACTCAAACATTTGGTCCTAGACAATGACCAATTCATACCAGGAATTTTGTAAAGTTGTGTGTGCCGCACTTTACAGTTTACACGGTGCTAACATGGACTTTCATTGCCTGAAGCTATTATTTCAACAAATGAATCAAAAGAACAAGAGGTGCCCTCCAAAAATTTCACAGCTAAGATGCAGTAAACTAATTTCAACAAGAAAGCGAATATTTACCACATGAGAAGCATTATTCAAAATGAGCTGGTCTTAGGAGTACATGACCATTAACTTCCTTCATAAAGGGACCTTTATGTGAAATTAAAATCTGACAAAACCACTTGGATGATCCGTAAGTCTTAGATGTACCAAGAAAACTTACCCTAACACAGCCATCTGACCCAGCAGTGATGACCTCACCCTCATCCAGCATTATCTGGTTGATGGGACCGCTGTGACAAGACTTTGTGCCGGTTCGACAGAGCTCCACTTTGATGAGACTGCCTTCCCAGAGCAGCAGGTTGCCCCATTCTGACCCTGAGAGCACCTGGCAGGTGTGCAGACAGAGAGAAATGTTCATAAAACAGAAAAAAGGCACGCATTTATATCCCAAAGTGCAAATATGAGTTATATTTAAGGATTTTTTCTTCATTCTGAAAGTAAAAAGTTTGAATATGAAAACATAAGAACATATAGAAATGAAAATCCACTACCTCAGAAAACCACTAATCACATTTTAATGTATTTCCCAGCATCCTCCATATAGGTATACAGCAAATTTCATATATGTATATAGTAATTTTCATATATATATATATAGCAAATTTATTTGTAGACCTCTGAAGGACAGAGTTTAGGAATGGAAAAATTAGAGACGTGTTTGAAGTCCTTGATAAATTAGATTCTACTTAAGTGGTATTATCAAATTTCATAAGAAATGAGATGTTATTGGGCATTACTAAATTGAGCAGATTATAGCATAGCAGTATAATACAAGAAGGAAACTCAAGTTGCTCTGTTGAATCTACTCTTCTTAAGTGCATACAACCAAAGATTAGTTTTAGAATGTTCAATAAATATTGTATGACTAATATTTGAGTATGGACTCTGTGCCAAGCATGGCTTGGGGTCCTTATACTGCATGTTACCTAATGCTACAAGACACAAAAATGAGGTAAATAGTTCGGCAATGCCATACACAGTTGTGCAAGTAGAGTACTTTATTTTCCCTAGGAGAAACAGCTTCGTCTCATGCCCATAAATGTACAGGCCAATGGTAGTCCTCAACATTATCATCCACATTTCACAGAACACGAAATGAAAGCACAGAACAACTAGGCAGGCGCTTATGCCACTGAGCTATATCCCCAGCACCAGAACAGTTAGCAACTTGCCCCAAATTACCCAAAGCAATCAGGCTCTGGTCTAATCATCATGAGTCAAAAGCTTTTGCACTGGGGCTGGGGATATAGCTCAGTGGAATAAGCGCTTGCCTAGCAAGCGCAGGGTCCTGAGTTCGATCCCCAGTACCGCAAAAAAAAAAAAAAAAAAAAAAAAGCTTTTGCACTGACTATGTCCCTCTCAGAGGCAGATACAGAGGTCAGTGGCAAACAAGTGTATGTTCTCTCAGACCCCTGGCAAGCTTTAAGACAGAAGTATTTGCTAGGAATTACTGAGAGAAATTTGTAGATACCTAGAACCTTGACTAGGAAAGTCATATTTCCATAGAGCTTCTGCGCAGACTGATGTTCCATATGATGCACTTCAGAAAAATGGCTTAATTTTTAACACTCTGTGGCAGAGTCCTGCAATCCAATTTTCTTTTCACCTGACTGTAGGGCAACTTTACTCAAGCCTTTCGATCTCTTTGTCCACATATCTGCCTATCTTACCCATGGTTGGGCCTTAGCTCGCTGGTAGTAGTGTCTTTAAACTTATTTCTTGTTTCTTAAACAGTATGTGTTTTTGATTGGCACACAAAATTGTACATAATTATGGCATCCAGTATGATAAATTGTATATATGCAGTGGTAAAATCAGGGTAGTTAGAATTTCTTTCTCCTTAAGCATTTCTTTATTTCTTTATGTTGAAAGGCTTTGAATACCTCTGTTCTAGTTCTGCATACAATAAATAACAAACTGTTGGGAACTACAGTCCTCCTCATGTGCTGTAGAACATTAGAACTCACTCCTCCCATAGCAGAAAATGCCCCCTCCCAACAGCGAGTATACTTCAGTTTCTTAGTTGCCCAGGTAACAGTTCCTGTTCCAGTTCCAGTTGCTCCTGTCTCTTAGAAATGGCTGGTCACTGCGATGCACATTATATAAACCAACCCCCAACTGACAAGCCATTCTGCCTCTATACTTCCTGCTTGCTTATCTCATATAAGCCTTAGACCACCAGAGATCAGGGCCTGATATTCTAAGAATGATCCTGATCGGTGCCCATTGACGTAAATAAATCTGCCTCCAAATCCTGGGTGTTGTTTCAGTATTTCTGCTTGCCATTTCACTCCTGCATAATTGTGCTTGGTGTGTGTTATCTAACTTCTCTCTACTTTCTTTTCGCATCCCCCTTCTTAGTCTGTAGTGACAACTATTTCATCTTTGCTTCTGCAAAATCAAGGGTTTAGTGACAAATGCCACTAAAGTTGACCAAAACCTACAAAGCATTCCTTTCTGAAATATCAACTCCAATCTAGCTTTCCTTTTGGTCCTCAGACACTGAGACCCTCATCATGTCTTTTTAAATGGCTGGGCACTGTGGTGCACACCTGTAATCCAGCACTTGGAGGCTGAGGCAGGAGGATCACTGTGAGTGCAAGACCAGCCTGGGCTATCAAGTGAGCTCAAGGTCAGCCTGAACCACATAGTGAGACCCTGCCTCAAAAAGACCAAAAAAAAATGGTACCAGCTTCCTTTCTAGCTCATCTCTTTTACTCTAGATTCCTCTTCTTTAGTCTACATTTTATAGCCAAATTTACTTACTACTATCTTACTTGATATCTTACTACTATCTTACTATATAGTAAGATATAGGTCCATGGCACAGCACCTGCCTGGCAAGTGTCAGGTCATGAGTTCGATTCCCGGTACAAAAAATAAAAAATAACAACACAAAACTCTATCTTACTTGTAAACAACTCTTCCAAAGAACATAGTTCTGTCTGCACTCAGGCATTACAGCTCAGTCACACATCTCAGCCAGGCATTCACTCCTCCCCAACATGAATGTCTGATTCTAACTTGCCCCTAAATATGATACTTATTCCTGACCTTAAACACCTTAAACACTTCCTTTTGTGACTATCATTTAACATGGATTGCTTCTCCACTGCATTTATGTAAACTCTGGGAGTATTTCATTCCCTTTTTTGGGGGGGGGTCTTTTTGAGACAGGGCCTCACTATGCGGTTCAGGCCGACCTTGAGCTCACTTGGTAGCCCAGGCTGATCTCAAACTCACAACGATCCTCCTGCCTCAGCCTCCAAGTGCTGGGATTACAGGCATGCGCCACCATGCCCAACTCATTCCATATTTTTAAAAGGCTTTATTGATCTTTACTGTAGCTTAATTTTTAGAATATTCAGAATTTGAAGCTAGTTAATTTAAATTCATCTTAGAGATCTGAATATACAGTGTAACCAGCATTCAAGGCTTTTCATATCCTTTTATACACCATGCTGTCAAACTGAGACTATCCATTAGGTAGAAGACAAGACTATTTAGTTTCTTAAACTTGGAGTAATATTTCTATCCTGGCATTTACTTAGAACAGAGATCATAGTAATACTGTATAGTGTATTCTGCATGTCGAAGTGTTTATGTCATTCTAGTAGAAAACCAGACAAAATATTAATGGAAAACTGATCTGAAGTAACTACCATTTCAGGCAATAAGCTCCTAAGTTTTGTCAGGAAGAAAGGAAATAATCTAGAAAAATTAAAGAATAAACTAACAGGTTGAATTGCAGCAAAAAGAGACAGCAGACAGATCAGTGGTTTGCCAAAGACTAAAGGAGAGAAGGATGAATAAACAGTGCCAGGAATTTTTAGGGCAGTGAAGCTACTGTACGTGATGGTTTAATAGACAACACCTGCCATTGTACACTTGTCCATGCCCAGAAAATGCACAGTATGAAGAATGCACATGAATGTAAGCTGTGGTCTATGAGCACAGATGTGTCAACAAGGGCTCCTCAATCGTAACCAATGCACCATTCTGGTGGGTGACGTGGATAACGCTTGTGCGGGAGAGCGGTGCATGGGAAACCTCTGCACCTTCCTCCCAATTTTGCTGTGAATCTAAAACTGCTTTACAAATAAGGTCCATTACCATGCTTAAGAAAAGACATAAACATTCCAATCCCATGATATAATTAAAAGTAATAAGGCTGCCACTATGTTAATATATGAAAATGCTTATATACTTGGCATGTATGTACAATATTTAGCAAAAAGAAAATAGTATGCATGTATGGATGGATTCTGACAACTTCAGGAAACTATTTAATTACAACTGATAACCTAAGGTAGTAAAATTAAATGTTCGTTATAATCATAATATGTTATTACTATTGGCAGAACTTTTAAAAATATATGATGTGTCTTCACATGTGCATGCTTTCATATATGTACCTGAAAACACAACTGATTATTGCAGAACAGTGGCTGTACTTGCCTTCCCATCAGGGAGCTGCACGTAGCCTTCTATATCAGTGGTGGCTGTTTTGCCAAATCGACCTAGTGACCCCTGCAGCTTGAGCCCAGTGAATGTAAAAGCCATTTCCCAGAACCTAAAAACAAACAAGAAACAGATAAAATGCACCTCAAATAAAGGTATTTATTGTTATTGTAATATAAGTCAAACATTTACATACTTCCCAATCATATACTATTTCATTCTTTTGTCTGATTACCATGTGGTAAGTATGAGACAAAACTCTAGGAAATATAAATTCAGCAACTAGACAAAAATTTGTTCAGCTTCAGGGATTTAATATTTTGAGTTATGCTGTTGATAGCCACCAGCCACAAGTAACTATGTGAATTTAGATTTAAAGTAATTAACACAGATAAAGTCAAGAGTTCAGTGTTTCAGTCCAGTTAGCCAATTCCGAATGGCAATAACTATATGTGAGCCACAGCTCCTAGATGAGACAGAACCGAAGATCTGCGGTCTGGCAGAAACCTCTGTTGAACAGTATTGTTTTAGAGGACATAAAGGTTTTCCAGAAAATTCTAATGTACTAGCTATGTGACACTGAGTAATTATTTTTCAACCACACTGCCTTCATTTTCGCATGTATAATATGAAAATATTAGTATTACTTCCTATATAAAATTCTTGAAAAACTCTTAATGCCCACCAGTCAAAAAACTAACATTTTCTTATAAACAAATGAACAGTCAGAATGATGGAGACTGTGTAGGTAAAAGGAGTCTCGGCTTATCCAACCACATACAAAACAGACAATGGAAAGTGTAAAAAAGCCGATAGTGACAAAGCCAAAAGGTCCCTGACCATATGCTTCGTGTATTCTGTGTTTCTCTCATAGCACTTTGCACATGAATAATTAGTCAATATCTATCTTTTTCCAAAGAAACAGCACATAGGAAATAGGCACTTCACTAAATGATAGAGAACAAAGGAATTGCAACAGTTTGGCCTAAAAGCTAGAGGAAAGTTTCTTGAGAATTCACTCAAGATTACATTTTTTAAAATATCCTCAATTATTCTGGGTTTTTAATGAGTGAAGACTTAATTTAGGACGAGAGAAATTCAGTGTTGTCTTTTCTCTTAAAGATACACTGGGAGTCCAGTCGCGGGCAGCGCTGAGGTGGTCGCAGAAGGTTGCCTTAACACAATGCAGAGGTAAGGGTGGAACAAAGATAGACCAGAATGAACATTCCACTCTGTACACACACCGGATATGACCATGAGAAAGCAGGGACCCTGGAGCCAGGGGCCAGGCTAAAAGTAGGCTCTGCTACCACTAAGTATTGAGTGTCCCTTGTCAGGAATCGTGGACTATGATAAATCTTGCTTTACACATGAGGCCAAAGTTGCTGTGCAGAAGAAATTTGATAGTGGCATGAAAGACTAACTTGAAAACACCATGCCAGTGTCAGCGACTGAAGACTAGTAAAGTCCGTTTTAGGAAATAAAGACTGAGAGACAACAACAGGCTCAATTTAAAATCCATTCTTTTCTAGCTATGCTGTCTTTGGAAATAAAATCCCACATATGCCACTAGGAAAGGTGCTCTACTAGTTAACCTTTTTAAAAACATATTTTGAAATTATCCTAATGTTAACAATAGCAAAAATGTCTCTGGGGCTTAGATCCTCTTAGAAAACACCCTTATGCCAGGTATGGCACACACTTGTAATCCCACCACTCTGGGAGGCTGAGACAGAAGCATCGAAAGTTTAAATTCAATCTGGGCAACTTAATGAGGCACTGTCTCAAAATTTTACAAAAAGGTTGTATAGCTAAAGCTCCATGTGAATGCCCTTGGTTCAATCCTTTGTATGGAGAAGAAAAAAGAAGAGGGGAGGGCAGGGGAGGGGAGGGGAGGGGAGGAAAATACCCTTGCAATATCTACCAGCATCTCTATGTCACTTCACATACTTGATGTGGCCTAATCCTGAAGTAGTAAGTTGTTCTTCATCTTCAGGATTGAAAGTAACCTTAAAGATGTCCTGAGAAAAAGCTTTTGTCCTCAGCATGGGTTGCTCTTCTTTCCAATTCCAAATCGTCAATGTGTAATCAGGGTTGCTACCAATAGAGGCCAACAAGGTACCCGTGTAGTTAAAGTCCAAGTAAGTATACGCCTTCTCAGTCCCATCTGCAATGATGAGCAGGAGTCTCAAATGAGGGCAACATTTATTTCATTGTCAAGAGTATGAGAGAGACAGAAAGAGAGAGAGAGGGAGAAAGGGAGAAAGAAACAGCGAGGTGAATTCGAGTAAGAATGACAAGAATTCCGTGCTCCTTTAGAGAGAAATTCCAAAATCATTCCTCACCCTTGGCTTTAGAACAGATTTCATGATATAAATGGGGAAGGTGAAGAAGTCATATTCACATTTGGCATGAGAAAAATCACTTTGTAAACATATGTTATCTTATGAAGGAAGAGAAACACAAAAGCGTATTTGGTAAGTTGAGAAAAGTCAGTCTACAATATAAACTTTGTCACTGAAAAACTCCCAAACCAAAAACTCACTACTGAAATTAACTACATGAAAAACAGAATTGTAAGATAATTGTGATGATTAAATGTATGTGTTAACTTGGCTAAAGAATATTCTAGATGGCTAGAGAATCATCTAGATGCTGCTGGGAAGGTGACTTTCAAAAAGACTATCCTTGATGATCCAAGGGGGCCTCACTCACCCAATCAGCTTTTAGTAAAACTAAAGATTCCATGAGGGAGAAGAAATTCTGCTATAAGACCACATCATCAACTCCCTCCCCTAAAATTTCCAGCCTTCAGCCTTGACCTATAAATTTTAAACTTACCAGTCTCCAAAATTGTGTAAGCCATTCCATGAAATAAATTTCTTTTCCATCTCCCACTAGTTTTATTTCTCTGTAGAATCCTGATTAATTCAATAATCTTATGTCTTCTTCAGAATGTCACTAACCTTGAACATGAAATATTTTAAAGGCTCTATTAGACTTACCTTGAAGGATTCTGTAGGGCCTCAAAGAAGGGTATTCATAGATGATAATCTTTGGAAAACTTCCTTTTTCAGCTACTGAGAAATAAGTTTTATGTGGATGAACCTACAAAAGATGGAATCTCACTGAAATATTAAAGGTAAAATCTCTGTGTAATCTTACTAATGCAGTATTTAGTGATAATGATTTTATAATTGGTTAATTACGATCTAGTCCAATAGAAACCTCCAAAACTGGGCATCTGAGAAGCATTTGATGATGGATATGATTTCACCTGAGAACTCAAAGAAAGTAAAACTTCAAGGTTTACTTCCATTAAGACAGTCATTTCTAACCCTAATTTTAGATTTCCTGTATAAAAGCTAAAACACTAACTCTAAATCTTTAATGTGCATCAGAATCATTTGAGGTTCTCTTTTTCTTTTCTTTTGGTATCGGGAACTGGACTCAGGACCTCACGCTTGCCAGTCAGGTGCTGTGCCACTGAGCTACACCCCAGCCCCAAAATCATCTGAAAAGCTTATTAAAACACAAGGTGTAAGCCCTAACCTCATAGCTCCTGATGCAGTAGATCAGGGCTTACATTTCTAAGAAGTTTCAGGGTGACGTTAATGCTGCTGGCCTGGGGATTATGCTTGAGAACCACTAAATCGGATGAACTGTTTGCCTTCTAAGTCTACCTAAATTCTGCATAGAAAATTTATGGAATTTATTTGTCTTGGTCTACTTTCTGCTGCTAGAGCAAAATACATAAGATTAGGTAACTCGTAACGAACAGAAATTTATTTGGCTTATGGTTCTGGAGGCTGGGAAACCCAAGACGAAGAGACCACATTCAGGAGGAGGCTCTGTGCTGCCCCCTGTCCTAAGGGAAGGTGGAACAGCAAGGGTGAGAGCCAGAAAGCAAAAGGAGCCAGGCGCACTTTCGCAACATCCCACTGTCGTTCTAACCAACCCGCCTCCTCCATCACGATAGTAATCCGCTCATGCCCTCACCACCCCCCAACACCGTCCTATTAGGAATTAAGTTTCCAATGCATAAACTGTGGGAGACACATTCAAACCTTAGCAGTATGGAAGTCATGTTTCCGGAGGAGGTTATATCTCAATTTTTAAAAATTGTCTTGAACAAACATCACAAATGACTGTAAACTTAATAGAGGTAACAAAGATATGATATTTCCAAGCCAGACACAGAGGTCTTGTCTTGTCCACAGTTAGTTAAAGAGCTTCTGCCCCTCAGAGTGGAAGCCACCATGAGGTTGAGTTTGAGTGTTTTGTTTTTAGTGGAAATCTGGAGTTAGGAAGTCATTAACCGGACACTCAACATGTGAATTCTCCCTGTCTTTTCTAGAAGGTATTTTATATGCCCCAAACACATTCCTCACAGGTTTCTTGTAGCCATGCAAAAGTGCTTCTCATCCTCTGCCGCAGGAAGACAGGGGCCGTGCACAGGAGCACAAAGGGTCCCATCTGTGCCCCACAACAGCAGCTCCAGGACATGTGGATAAAACCCCTGGGGACACAAAACCGCTCAACATCCAGATGGCTAAGGGTTAGGACTAGCATTCTTAGCCACACTACATCTCTGCCTATTGTCTTCATATCACATTATCTTACAACAAAATAGGAAAAGACTGCAAGTGGCCACAAAATGAGAACTGAGCATGGGATCATTACACGTCTCAGCCTCTGCAGGTGGTGTGGACTCCAGGCTCCTGGTCCCTCCCAGCTTCTGAATGACGTTCCCCCTCAAAATCCATGACTTCACATTGGGCCCACGGTTATTTGCATAGAGCTATCGCCACATTATCATGTACTTATGTATCTAGGTTTTTAAAGTAGTTTTTTCCTCCTTAGATGAATTTTAAACTCTCTGAAGCTGTCCAGGTTATGAATTCTTCCTTCAAATCCTACACTGTATGTTCTCCATCGTCTTGGCTGAATAGTACTATACAATAAACTCTTGCTAAGCTTATTATTTTTTCAAAAATCCCTCAAGACAGGGACTTTTATCATGGACACAGGCTATATATCCGTGATTAGAAAGAAGCAAATGCGACATTATCTTTCCACATTGCACATCTCATGATATTTTGTTTCCAGGATCCGTCTACCTCTGTGTCCTCTCTGTGGGCCTCACGTTTTCCTCCCCTTCTCCCCTCCCACTGCCACATGCCTGCATCAGTACTCCAATAAAAGAAATCAACCACTTCTCCTTTTAATCTGAATGTGAAAAAAACCTGCACAACTGTGGGAAAGTCACTGAGGCTCCAAAGCCTCAGTTTCCTCATCTGTGAAATGGGATAAGGGTGATAACAATCATAACCCTAACGTCTGAACTACTGCACCAGGACAACGTCAGTGAAGGTAGTGCTTATAATGACTAAACAGAAAATGCCCTAGATGACGGTGCGCACCTCATGCGCACAAGACTATGCTTGGTGTTGGTTCTGAACAATCACTGACGGTTGGTCCACACAACGACCTCGTTTCCCTCTGTCACTAAAGGCATACCCCAATGGCACCAATCCCGCCACCAGTGCTGCTTCGCAGGTAGATTTGTTCCTTGGTTTTAATATCCAGAAGGACCAGCTGGTTCCCGGCAATGTACAATATCGTGCTGCTGTCTAGAAGTTGCAGGTTGGCTCGTTTCCTGCAGTCATAGCCAAAAGAATGTCTGAGGGAAAGTTGTTCAGGAAAAGAAGTGAAGCAAAATAACCGTCTTAGGGATAAAAAGTCATGAAATAGATATTTTTAAATCCATATTCTTGAGGATTCAAGGTGGAGGTAGTTGAATTTTACCCTACAGCTCATTTTTTTCCTACGTATTACTAACACAGTTTTATTTTTAAATTAACTGAAAATCCTCATACACTGATTCAGTTACTGTTTTAATTATCCTAAGGAAATTCAAGAGGCACATTCGTTGTTTTTGCAATAATAATGTTAACCCTTCTATACGGGTATCACAGAGCAGAGTTGTCACCTAAGTCATCTCATTTTTCTCTCTAAATAAAAGAAAATCACTTTTATGCCATGGAATAAAGTCTGTCCTCTTCATCTTCTTTGTCATTTCATCATCATGGCTGTTGTTTGTTGACTGATCATGTGGAAATATTGCATAGATTTCTTGCTCGATGCTGAAAAAGATGTTTAAATTTCTGACAACTGTGAAATTCTAACTCACCATTTGGTAATGTAACCACTGCGATAAATTAACACAAATATAATTGAAATTTAATTCATCCAAACGAATCATAAAAATTGCCTAAATATATGGTATATAAACATGTACAATTAGTAAGCTTAACATCTTCTTCAAAGTAAGTGCACTGATATATCAACAAGTACATATGGATGGATATGTTTATAAAACTGCTCTAGGAGCTAGGGATGTGCCGGAGTGGTAGGGCTCTTGCCTTGCACACACAAGGCCCCGAGTTTGATCCCCAGTACCACATACATTAAAAAATAATAATAATAACAATAATTAATTAATTAATTAAAAATAAAACTGCTCTAATTCAAAAACAGGAGTTTTCAAAAATCTGAGTTCTATAAATGTCTTGCAGTGTATATTCAGGTTCAGATTAACATAAAAAGATAATTGTATTAAGTAAGTATAACAAGATGAATCTATAAAAAATGGAATTGGCGAAAGAAACCTATAATGTAACATCCTAAGTAGATAGGTTTTTCAAATAATAAAAATTTGTTGTACACCAAAGTTGAAGGATCACTGGAGAAATCTTTCTTTCTTACCCCTTGCTCTTAAAAAAAAGAATGATTTTAAAAGGTTCACTTACTTGTAAGGAAATAAATTTCCATAAGGAAAGAAATTATGCAGCATTTTTCACTGGAAGTAAATGTACAATGTAAAACAGAAAAGAATATTTGCATTAGTGTCACAACTACTTAACTCTACCCTAGAAAGTGATGATGGCCTTAAAATGCAAATGAATGAGGGTGGTTGTGCTGCAATAAAACTTTATTTACAAAAATAGGCCGGGATCCCAATTTGTTCCACAGGCTGTAGTTTGCAGAACTCTGACCTAGGCAATAAAATTCCCAAATTATGAAAATGTAGCTGGAGCGGATACACAAGTTCAAGAAAATCCAGAGGTATGCCAGAATCTGGTGTCACAAAAGGCACTGAAGCAAGTTCCGTGTAATTATAGAAGAAAGACTCTGATATTTTCTTCTTCACTTCCTCCTCTGCCTCTTCTGCTGCTGGGGCAGGGGTTTCCTGAGATGCTAAAACATTAAAAAATATTGACTAAGATGACGTCTGATGAATCCTACAATAATGTATACATCAAAGACAAGAGGAATATACATACCGCACAATATACAAGCAGTAAATACTACTATCGATCCAACCGTGAGAAGCTACCTATTAACAGGCAGAGGAGAAAGAGCCGTGTTTGTGTGCAACAGAGGTGAATGCTAAACTCTGGTCATGATGCCAACATTCTCAAAGAGCAACTACCAACTAGTTACAAGAGAGAATTGGAGAACTACACTGGGGTAAAACACTCCTTAGATCATCTCAATTCTCAGAAGATGAGGTATGAGAGCTCAATGTGTGATTCTCAGAAATGGAAACTACAAGTCCAAAGCTGCTACGATACCCTCCTGTACTGTGCGCAGTGGTTTTCCTTTCAATCACCCATACATATATCCACATCTTGCAAATTTTCGCTTCTCTGGATTTGTAACTGATCAATCTGTCTCATCAAACTGCTGACGGAAAGCTCTCAGTACTTACTTTTAGTGTCTTCTGAATAGTCATGTCCTGATGAACCTGAACTTGCTTCCACATTTTCCAGATCTGAACCTTCCTCCTCTAGATAGGATTCTTCCCCTTCAGTAATTGTTTCATCTGTGGTATCTTCTAAAACTTCTTTTGTATGAGCTGTTAAAAATAACAATAATTTCCAACTTTTGAATTAAAACATTTTCTTATTAAAACATTTTCTTTACAGGGTAGCTACATTTCCAGTGTGTTTATGCTCTAAGTTTAATAAATTTCCATGTTTAGAAATTCTTGGAAGAATCATTTAATCAGTCTTATAAACTTCTCGATTTTAACTTCATTTCTGGCCTGCTTCTTATCATTACATACTTACAAGAAAGTAAAAGAAAAGGAAAAAATAGTCAATATGGTGCTATCATACTTTCAATTCATTTGGATTTTGTTAACATTTATAGAGGACTTGTTGTGTTAGAGGCAAATAATTCTACTCAGGAGTAGTTTTCTCAGAATGATTATTTTTCTCAGAAGTGCTATCCTAGGAAGACCTAAGATGAGAGACAATTGGGATAGGAATAGAAGTGGTCCCAGGTAGAAGCCAACATTCACGTCAAATTCAAATGTGCGCATAGTTAAATACACAATTTTAAGCAGGTGCAAGGACTGGGGCACTCTCAGAAGAGTAAGACTGTAACATCAAAAAATAAAACAAGCTGGCATTTTTGTCTTATGAGCTAAGATTTTATATGTGAGTTTCTTTCCCTTGTTCTTCTCTCTAGCCAACGAAAATAGGAAGCCGTGGGACAGACTGTCTTCTGTAACACCAGTTTGCCTCTGTGATGCCTTGCCTACTCTCACCTTCTCTCTGAGCCTGGGTGCACAACAAGGAAGCCTACAAATCATGACTGTGCACATAGAAAGTCCATATGAGCTACTCAGAATTTATAATTTTTAAAAGTGTTCAACACGGTTACTGCATCCAACAGCAATATACAAATATTAATAGTAGGGGCTTCTCCTTTTGGCCAGCAGGAAGTAACTACTACTTAGCTGCTCTCCCATTATGATTACGGACTTTCAGTTTTCCTTTAATTCTATTTATTTTTGCTTCATAGATGATGATGCTCTGTTATGAAGTGCATGCACACTTACGATTGTTATGTAAGTGATCCATTTCTCAATATGAGATAATAAACTGATCCATTTCTCAATATGAGATGCCCCTCTTTGTCACTGGTAATAGTCTCTGCCTCAGTGTACATTATCTGATGTTAGTATAGCCACTCAGCCTCCTTATGCTCATACTATCTGTATGATTAAACTCTTCACACAGCACCAGGTTAGAGGAGTTCAGAATGTCAGCAAATTACTTCCCATTATCAACTGGAACCCTAATACCCATGAGGAATGCACTAATTAGTGAGCTGAGCGCAGGCTCAGGCCACACGTGGTAAGACCCACGCCCAGACCCACGCCCAGAGAGTCTGACATAAGGAAGTAAGTCCTGAGACGGTGCTAGTGAAAGCACAATTAATCATTAAGTCCATCCATGGAAAACAGAAAGCAGCACCAGGAAATCTCTGCGAAGAACTAGAAGCCAAGAAAGCAGACACTGGTGTGTCAGAAAAGTAGACAGTAAAGTAGAAATGGAAAAACAAAGGGAATGGCAAGCCATAGATTTTGAGGCAAGCAATACAATCATAGTTTGCTTAAAAAGTAACTCTGCTAGTGACGTGGAGATCTGGAGAGGAGGACGTCAGTAAAAATCCTTATAAAATATCCAAGCAAGAGAAGATAAATGGCTAAACTAAAACACACGTGGAAAAATTATATATTTACAAGACATGTTTGAGACAGATTAAAAGAATTCAGTGCAAATTTGGTATCTGAATTGATTTTTCCCAGGTGGTCATCGCTGGGTAAAAAGTCAAAATTAAATTTCTGAAATTATGTTTGAGATTAGAACCTGAAAAAAGTCAAGATTACACTAAGATGCCCATCATCACTACAGTGGACAGACAGAAACAACGTCACCTTTTTTTAATTTTAAAAATAAAAGAAAGGAAACATATTAACAGACAGACATCCATTTGAAAAATAGCGTAAGAACAATACAAGCAATACAGAGTTACAGACAAAGTGGTAGGAAATTATCAATGATTGTTGTATTACATATTGATATCTTCAAAGTGGTTTCTCAGGAGAACAAGTAAAGACATGCAAGATTGATCAAACAAGTAAGCATTAACTGTTCCCTTTCAGTATAGCAATAGAAGTCAGTAGTTCAACTATGCTAGCTAACCTGTATATATGTACATACATAATTTCCTTTTATATGTACATAATTTCCCCTTCTTTCCCTTCTCTTTTCCCACACTCCAGTTGCCTTTTACTTTTGAGCATTTTCCTTTCGTTTCACAATGTCTATCATACCTCCTAATTTTTATTCACTCTTTCAGGTTCTTACACAAGTGAGAAAATACATTCCTTACACATGCAGGTCTGATTTATTTCACTTTTGAGTATGGTCTCTAGTTGTGACCATTTATCTATGAAAGCCTCAAGTTTATCTTTCCTTATAGCTGAGTAATATTCCATTACATAGAAGTACCACAATTTTTTTATACAATCCTCAGTGGATGGAAATTTGGGTTGCTTGCACAATTTAGCAATTAGAAATTGTGCAGCTATGAACATGGGTGCACATATACTTCTGTGGTATGATGTTTTCAGATCTTCTGGGAAAATACCCAGAAGGGGAATAGCTGGGATGGATGGGACCTCTAGACCTAGTTTGCTGAGGAATCTCCAAACTGATTTCCACAGTGGTTTCACCAGTCTGCATTCCCACCAGCAGTGGAGAAGAGTTCTTATTTCTCCACAGCCTCACCAGTGTTTGTTATTGGTTAATTTCTTAATGATAGCCATTTTTGTTGGGGTGAGATGAAATTTCAGTGTTGTTTTAATTTGCATTTCTTGAATGACTAATGATGTTGAACATCTTCTCATGTATTTATTTGTCAACTGTATTTCTTTATCTGAGAAGTGTGTATTCATCTCAGTTGCCCATTTTTGGGTTGGGTCTTTGAATTGGGGGGGCTGATGTTTTTTAATTTTTATATGTTCTACATAGAAGATCTTTGTCCAAGGGACAGTCAGCTAAAATTTTTTCCCAATTTGTGCATTTTCTTTTTACTCTGCTGGTGATTTCTTTAGACGTGCAGAAACTTCAGTAAGATGAGATCCCTTGTTGATTCTTTGAAGTATTTCACATGCAGTTTGATTTTTATTCATGAACTCTCTGCCTACCCCTATGTCTTCAAGGTTTTTACCTACTTTCTCTTCCAAGAGACTTAGTGTTTAGTGTTAGTTGAGATCTGTGATCCATTTTGACTTTAGTTTGGTGCATGGTGATAGACTTGGGTCTATTTTCAGTCTTTGGCAGTGGCAAGGCAATTTTTCCAGCACTATTTATTAAAGAGGTTATAGGCCTTCCAGTGAGTTTGTTTGGCCCTTTTACCAAAGATTAGCAGCCACCTTTTTAAAAAGTACTCATTATAAAATTCCTCTCTTCCTATCTTATAGTCCATGAAGTCCTTCTACATGTTACCCAATTTAATTCCCAAACAATTCACAATTGTCACATAAGTGGATGAGAAAAGTACAGTAATTTCTCCAATGTCAAGCATTACTAAACAGTAGACCCAGTGCTCAAAACCAAAGTCCAGCTCTTTCTTGTTGGAGACCATTACAAAGTGGCTCTGAGCAGGATTTAATATTAACCAATTGGCTTTCTGTGTTCACTTGTGAATCTGTCCAAGGCCTCGGCTCCTTATCTGGAAATGGCAGACTCATAGTAACCTCTGTGATCCCTACTAGAACCTGTAGTGGTGGATGAAGCCAGAAAGCCTCAAAGGACAAAACAAGCTCACAGCCAAGGACACCTGGGTCAGATCTCAACTGGATGAAGACTACAGCCTCAGGCACCTCATTCTTCAGTGGATTAACTTCATACCTTCCTTAGAGAAGTCTTTGAGTGGTTCCGCCCTTCTTGAGTACTCCCCTCCCTTCTTCTGGTAACCAAATAAATATGGACCACCCAGAGAAGGTCACGGTCTTAGCCCTGAAAAAATCTTGAATTCTGTGAGAGGGCTCTGACCCTCTTGCGGCCCTGAAATCATTCCATTTGCCTTTTTTTTATTTAGCCTTCGCCATACATTCATTCAGGAGATTGTGGACCTGATCAGCCCACAGTAACTAAGGGACATTATTAATGCCATACTTTCTTCTAAAGTGCATCAGAAAAGCCCATTATAAACTTGTGGGCCAGCGCTGTGGTTCAGTTGCTAGAGCAGTGGCTTTGACTTTAGAAGGCCCTGGGTTCAATCTCTGGTACCACAAAAGAAAGAAAGAAAAAAAAAAAAAAAAAGGACAGATAGACGACCAGGTCTGAGGATAGGGCATTATCAATACAGAGAGGATGGTAAATTCTTAGCTGTCAGTTTGACAGACACAAAACATAGACTCTGCTCATAAGCAATTAGAATTCTGTATGAGAATTAAACAAGTAAACCATTTCTATTCTATAAATTCAGATGTGCACCCTTGAAAACTATTTTATCTAAATGTAATAATAAAAAGGAGTGTCACCTCTACTTACATTTCCCTTCAGATTTAGAAGGCTGCTTCCCATCACTCTTTGACCCATCTGATTTTCCCCCATCGGTATCCTGATCATCTGGCTCTTTCATGTCTTCTGTATATGCAGAATGGAGATAGAAAGACAATGCTATGAAACAGAAATTAACAGGTCCCTCTCAACAAATTTTGTGACCACCAAACACTCACATGTGTTGACAAAGCTATGTTTGCAAAGTATCCAAGATGACCCACCAGCAGGAGGGTGCCGTCACCATCAGGGCTTCTGCGCTTTCTAATCATAGACTCACTGTCCAGGCAAACTTGGCCCTGCAGTGTAGTCTGGTTTCCTGGAGATCCACAGTGACACACACCAACCAAGTCTACCTTTTCTCCCAAATGCTCAACCACTAAGATGAAACTTCTGCCATCCTTCTTTTGGTTCAGTCCTCTCTCTTTCTCTTCACATTATCAAGTTCACCTCATGTTAGTAATCAATTTATATTATTAAAAATCTGTAGAGTGTATCTAGTATGTAACAAATTTATGTTAGGCACTGAATTACTGCAGTAAACCAGACAAACGGGCTCCAGACTTTATGGAATATGTATACTCTATAAAACTAAAAACAATGCATAGCAACATAACAGGTTACTTTGGGGTTCTAGGAAACAGGTGTTTGAGACACACGTGATAATTTGGAGATGGGCAGGCATAGATAGGAAAAAGTAAGCCAAGTCTAGTTGATGAACCCCTGCAATTCCATCAGCGGGAGACTGAGGCAGGAGGACCCCTAGTTTGAGCCCAGTTTGGCAACTTAGAATTTAGCAACATCCTGTCCAAAAAAGAAAAAATATGGGGATTTTTCTCAGTGCAAAATCTTTGAATTCAATCCCCAGTCCCCCACCACCACATAAAAGAATGTATCCACACCAGCAGAGTAAAAAGAAAACCCACAGATTGGGAAAAAATCCTAACTGGCTGTTCCTTGGACGAAGGCCTTCTATCTAAAACATACAGAGAATTAAAAAACATGAACCCGTCCAAATTCAAAGACCCAATCCAGAAATGGGCACCTGAGATGAATACACACTTCTCAGATAAAGAAATACAAATGGCAAATAAATATATGAGAAAATGTTCTACATCTTTAGTCATTTGAGAAATGCAAATAAAAACAACATTGAGATTTCATCTCACCCCAGTAAGATTGGCCAGCATCAAGAAATCATCCAATAACAAATGCTGGTGAGGCTGTGGAGAAATAGGAACTCTTCTGCACTGTTGGTGGGATTGCAGACTGGTGAAACCACTGTAGAGATCGGTTTGGAGATTCCTCAGCAAACTAGGTCTAGAGGT
The DNA here is from genome assembly GCA_004027595.1 of Dinomys branickii. Lineage (NCBI taxonomy): Eukaryota > Metazoa > Chordata > Mammalia > Rodentia > Dinomyidae > Dinomys > Dinomys branickii. Next base: position 55,298 of record PVLD010009484.1, on the reverse strand, counting down.
CCCATTCAACCCTGCTATTCCCCTTCTGGTATTTTCCCCGAAGATCTGAAAACATCATATCACCGTGATATATGTGCACCCATGTTTATAGCAGCATAATTTATAACAGCTAAATCATGGAAGCAACCCAAATGTCCATCCACAGAGGACTGGATAAAAAACTGGCATTTTTACATAATGGAATATTATTCTGCTATAAAGAAAGACAAACTTGAGGCTTTTATAGGCAAATGGTCACAATTAGAGACCACACTCATAATGAAATAAATCAGATGTGCATGTGCAAACAGTGTATTGTATCATTAGTGTAAGAACCTTAAGGTGGGAATATAAATTAGGAAGTATGAAAGGAAACTGCTCAAAAGTAAAGAGCAATCAGGATGAAGGAAAGGAGAAAAGGAAGAAAGGGATAGCTATGTAAGTATGTATATATATGCAGGATGGCTAGTATGGTTGCACTATTGTCTCATGTCGCTTTAATGTAAGGAACAATTAACGATTAGTTGTTTAATCAATCTTGTATGTCTATTTGCATTGTCCTGAACATACACTTTGAGGTTATCAATGTGTAATACAACCATTGTTGGTCCCCTGCCACCTTATCTGTAGCTCAGTTTTTGAACTGTTCTTGTGCTGTTTTGTGTCTGTTTGCTGATGTTTTTGTTCTTTTACTTTTAAAATTAAAAAAAAAGAATGGATCCAATCACCTTCACAGTCCTGGGAATGATGTAACAGGTTTTCTCTGATCTCTCTACTGCAGCTCTGCCTGTCCTCACTTGAAAACACCAACTATACCACCCTGCTAAGTCTTCACTTCTCCACACCAAACCCACCGCCACATTCTTCAATAGCATGACCCGCACACAGAGCAGAATAACAGTTTCCTCTGGATCAGCTCTGCAGTTAGAGTCAGGTTTGAATCCCAGTACTGCCACGTAACTAGTTAATTAAACTGTGTATTAGCTCCTCAATGATAGTGGAAATGAACAAAAAACACAGCGCTGATAAGAGGATTAATGAACCAGTAGGCTCTTCCACCCACTTTCTTACAGTGACATTGTAATGATCTCTTCTCTTGACTTGGTGGGCAGTAATACCTTGCTAAACATTCTTCCTATAAACATCCTTAAGAAAAGTGTGCCCTAACACGATGTCCATGACACCAAGTTTTGTGTTTAGGACTTTGGAGCCATTTTCTGTTACAAAGATAAAATTTTGTTTTTTAAAAAAAGTGTGCGTTTCCTTTTCCTAGTTGTCCCTTTTTTCTTTTCGTCCTGTTCTCTTCTTCCTTCCCCTCTTCCTTCTTTCCTTCCTTCCATCCCTTTGTAGAACACTCCCACCCCAGTGCCCTACAAGGCTTAGGGGTGGGAGTAGAAATCAAATGACAGAAAGTTTTTAAGTAACAAGATCTTTGATAATCCAGTTCTATCATTCAGTCTATTTCCTACCGCTGGTAGAATTCAGCTCGGTGTGGGTACAGGACTGAGGATCACATCTTCTTGCTGGCTGTTGTGCAAGAGTCTGCCTGTCCTTCAAGAAGCCACTGCTTTCCCTGGTTTATGGCCCTCTTTAAACCCAAGAGCTGGGTGAGCTGAACATCTCTCAATAGTCTGAAACTCATGGGTTTCCTTCCTGCTTGTCTCAAATCAAAAGCTTCATGAGATCACTTTCTATCTTTTAGCCTTTTTAAATAAACACATTTATTTTAACATACTATAACTAAATATAATCGAAATATAAAGTGCAATGACAAAGGCCATATGACCTAATGAATTGATTCATAAGATAATTATAAGGTTGGTAAAACAATTATGGCTAACTAAGCACTCTATAAACAAAGGAGTTGAACCACAACAAAATGCAACTTGAGGTCAAGACAAAAACACCGCACTTTAACCTTTGCTAAAATAAACAGTTCGTTCCTCCAATGGCCAACCCTACCATGCAATAAACTTCAATGTCAACACCAGTTAATACCAGGGTGTGCATAGTATGCAAGAAACTTTCCCAGTGTTCTAAACTGGCAATACTGGACAATAAATACTGTGATCTATTGTTTTTTTAGCTTTCCTGGGTCACACAGGGTGTGACTGAAAAATCCGTAAAAAGCAGTTGAGCAGATCAGGTACAAGAAGCTCCTGCGCTCCTGGAGATTAGGGGTAGAACTAATGATCTTTGCTTTTGTTTTGGCAGTGTTGTTGTTGTGACTGGGAAACTGCACTGCAACTTGGTAAAGCTTTGGAGCCAAAGAAACTTAGATTCACTTTCCAGCTTGGCAAGGCATAAGTTTCTTAACATCTTAGTCTTTTTATATGTGAAATGAGGGTGATACTGCTGTCTGGGACAGTGGTTGTAAATATTAAATGAGATGTTGTGTATCTATAGTTCTCCACTCTGACTGCACTTTAGAATCACTTGGAAAAATGTCTTTTAAAAGTACCATTAACACAGTCTCATTCCCAGGCAAATCTTCTGTCTAGCCGGGTATATGAACTAAAGTTAAGAACCATGGATTTACATGAAGCAAGTAGTAGGTACTCAGAAATGATAGCTGTTTTTACTATTACTACCAGATAATTCTTTTTACTATGAGACAGGCTCAATAACTATGATCCAGGGCTGGCCACAGTGACGTGTTCTTAAAATCTCAGGTACTTAGGTGACTGCAACAAGAAGATCCCTTGAATCCAGTTCAAGACCAGCCCGGGCAGCACATTGACACTCCGTCTTTAAATAAATAGATAAATACATAATTTATTTATCTATTTTTAAGTTGAAGTTTTATTTAGTTCAGCCTTCCACAAAATACAGGCCACACACAACTTGAACAGTTTGTTCCCAATGCTTCACATGTGTGTCTTGGTTACTTTTCTCTTGTTGCTGAGACAAAACACCCAACACCCAAAATGAAGGAAGGAAAGGTTCATTTGGCTTACAGTTTGTGGAGGTCTCAGTTCATATTTGGCTGGTTCTGAGGCAGAGTGGCACATGGCAGAGGGCAAACTGTTCAGGGCAGCAGAGCACAGCAAAAACAACCAGCAAAAAGGAGGAATGACTGCAAGTGGCCTCTTTCTCTCCCTTACATTGTAAACAGCCTACCCCCACCCAGGGGGCATGTAGCTCTCACACAATCTCCTTGCCCTCCTCTTCCACAGGCTCAGGATGTGTACAAAGTAAGCAACTTGGTTTCCTGCTGACTCACTCAGCCAAACCTCCAGACTCCCCAAGTTGACAAAATGTATCAACTATAACAATGTGCCTTTCCATATTGCATCTCTTTGTAAGGTCTGGACACCTTCCAGAAGGAAGGGACTATGCTGAGGATATTGATCATATTCCTTTAAGGCAGTCTAACAGGATAGCGCTGTGCAGCTGGAGGCACACAGGAGCATCTGTTTACTCAGTACAACAACTCTATTATCAACTAAAATGACTAACCTCATTTGTGTCCTTTTTTCTTTTTTCTTATCAGTAGATATTTGCAATATATTATAGTTACATTCATACTGGAGGAATCAGTATACACCCCAAATCTCAGCTTGATCATTTTACTCCTCGTTACCCCTGCCCAACTCATTTCCCTTCCCCCATTCCCCTTCCCATCTGCACAAAAGCTACCTCCACGTTTCCTATCATTTCACTTTCATTATTTAAATATTTTAGATCCCTATATAAGAAAAATCATGTGATATTTAACCTTCTACATCTAATTTATTTCACTTCCCATGATAATCTCAAGATCAATCTATTTTCCTACAAATGACTCCTTTATGGCTGAATTGTACTCCACTATGTATAAATACATTTTCTTTATCCATTCATCAGCTGATGGGCATATAGGCCACTTCCAAGACTTAGGCATTATGAAGTGTACTGCTTAAACACAGACATGCATGTAACAGTGTAATACGATGTCTTTAACTGCTTTGGGAAGATATCTAGAAGGGGAATAGCTGGGTCAAACGTGATTTCTAGTTTTAGTTTTTGAGAATCTCCACACTGAGTTCCACAGTGGTTATATGAGTTTGCAGTCCCACCAGTATTGTGGAAGGGTTCCTTTTTCTCCACCTTGCCAACATTTATTGTTTTTTGAGTCCCTGATGATAACCATTCTTGCTGGAGTAAGACGGAATCTCAGTGGTGTTTTAATTTGCTTTTCTCTAGTGGACAGAGATGCTGAACACTTTTTCTCGTATGATCATTTACCATTTGTACTTCTTCTTTTGAGAAACATATATTCATTTCAGTTAATCATTTTTGATTGGAGGAATCTCATTTTTTTTTGGTTCTTTATATATTTTAGATACTAGTCCTCAGTTTGAGGAGTCGCTAGTAAGAATTTTTCCATTCTGTAGGTTGTCTCTTCACTCTGTTGGTGGTTTTCTTTGCTCTGCAGAAGCCTTTTAATTTCCTGTGATCCCATTTGTTGATTCTTGGTATTATTTCTTGTGCAGCTGGGGTCCCAGTGAGAAAGTCCCTGCCTATGTCTCTGTCTTCAAGTGTTTCACCAATTTTATCTTCCAGCAGATTTAGCGTCTTTGTTTTTTATGTAGCCCTGTGATCCACTTGGCATTGAGTACAGAGCAAGAGATATGGGTGTAGAATCAGTCTTCTGCATGTGGATAACCAGTTTTCCCAGCACCATTTGTTAAAGAAATATTTTTTCTCCAGTATTTTTTCTTTGTCCTTCTGTCAAAATTCATATGGCTGGTGGTACATGGCATTATTTCTTACATCCTTGATTCTAATCCATTGGTCAGTTTTTGTGCTAGTATCATGATGTTTTTGCGCTAGTATCATGCTTTTTGGTCATTATAGCTTTGTAATATAACCTAAAATCCAGGACCACAATGCCTCCTACTTTGCTCTTTTTGCTCAGGACTACTGACTTAGTCACTGTCTCATTACTGAGACATAGTACGTGACACCCACAACTTAAAGGGGGAGAGATTTATTTTAGCTCGCAGTTGTAGAAGTCTCAGTCCTTGCAGTCAGTGGAACAGTGGAAACAGATGCTGCTCACATCTTGCCGGCCAGGAAGCAGAGAAAATGAAGGGGGGAGCAGGAAGGGAGATCCGCCATTCAGGTCAAGCCGCCAGCGCCCCGCCTTTTCCAGCCGGACTCCGCCTCCCAACAGCAAGTCGGGGCAGCACCCGGTGGTCTAACCCTCGTCCAAAAGCCCTGTCCAAACTGTAACGATTACTCTGGCTATTCTAGGTTTCTCCTGGTTCCATGTAAATTTTGGGATTTTCTTTTTCTAGTTTTATAAAGAATGCTGTTGGTATTTTGATTGGCATTGCCTTAAATCTATATATCACTTTTGGTATTGTAGCTGTTTTGATTATGTCCTCCTCAATCTTTTTTTCAGAGTACTATAGTTTTTATTATAGAAGCCTTTCGCTTTCTTGGTTAGGTTAATTCCTAAGTGTTCAAGTTTTTTGAAGCTACTGTGAATGGGATTGTCTGCCTGTTTTGTTTTTTTTTTCTTTTGGTAGTTTCATTGTTGGTGTACAGAAACATTATTCATCTTTGCGCATCTGTTTTGTGTCCTGCCATTTTGCTAAATTTGTTTTATTAGTTCTAAGAGTCTTCTGGTGCAATGTTTGGGTGTTGTGTGTGAAGATTCAGGTCCATTTGTGCCCTCCGTATCATGTCCTAACTTACACAACCCTCCTAGCTAGGCTTGGGAGTCTCAGGGTCATTTATTCATCTATGGCCAACTTATTGGGCTGTCCAGTTTCAAAAGACTCAGTTTTGACTTTGCAAGCTGGAGAAAAAATAATAACTGTATGTTTTTTAAATGCTTACCACATGTGGAGCAAGTTCTATGCACATTTTTAAAACAACGTTATGAGGCAGATACTATTATCATATAATTATCAAATTTTACAGATAAGAAAGCAGTTATTCACTGAATCCTTCCCTCATACCCAACTCACGCAGCTGATTTCCAAGATCTGCTACCAAGTACCCAGTTATTAAGTTCTTTTAATGTGTCCCCTCCTACCTGCTCCCACTGTCACCGCTGTAGCTGAGTCTCCTTGTACCCATCCTCAGCCATTATCATAGCTTCACACCTGGTCTCTCCTTACCCTACCATTTTCCACCCTGCTCCTTGTATTTCTGGAACATTTCAATGTGCCATTCTTCTGGTTTAAAACCTTTCATGGCTCTTCATGTCCATCAGATAGGAATTCAGGTAACTGAGTTTTTACACCATTAGACATTTGAGTTCTATGATCATTATACTATGTTCTGTGATCATTTACTTGGCATGGTACTAAAGTCCTTCCTCATAGGGCTGGTAGCTCACTTCCCCTTTCTCTGTCCCTAGTCCCTCTTTAGCCCTTGTCTGTCAAAAGGTTTAGGTAGCGGGGTACACAGAAAGCACTTGTATGCTACTGTCTTTGAGTATTCGTTACACAAATATTTGTCGTGCACCCAGCGCCCTACATGTGTGAAGCATTTGGTCTGCATCCCCTGTTTAATTACAATTACAGTGAGGTAAGCATTGCTGTCTTCCTTTATAGAGCAAAGGAAACGAGTGCAGAGGAGCCAACCCGCCACGCGTGGCATTCAGCTGAGTATGGGGAAGGGTGCCTTTCTGATCCGGAGCCCCAGCCAACTCGCCCTCCCGCTGCCTGCCGCCTACCAGAATCAAACTGAGAGTCTCTGAAGGCGGAACTGTGCCTACAGTGACTGTCCTACACTAGTCTCCTGGCCTGGAACCTTTGTCCGACTACCTTAGGAAGGAAGACGATACATGGTTCAGCCAAACCTGGGGAATACTGGTTCGTCCAGCCTAAAATCCTAGAGGGTTCCACTGCTAAGTCACTAACAATTAAGCGGGAGAACACAGCTGCAGGGGCCCAAACTTACCCAAGATGCCAGCCTCTATTCGCAGCACAGCACAGATAGTTTACGGTGGTTACCACGGCAACACTGCGGCTTCTTGGGAGGTGGAGAGGACCGAGGCCGGCGTGAGACGCATGCGCATTTCCAGAGCCAACGCCAGCGTGAGACCCTACGCCTGTAACCTGGGCGCCTCGGTTCAGTGCAAAGCAGGAAAGCCCCGCGTTGTGCGGGCTCCTGGTCCACTGAAGGATGCTATGTTGATACCTAAGTGATGTTTGAATAGGTGAGAAAATAGATTTCCTAATATGCCAAAGTGGCGTGGAGGGGGTCTGATCGCAGCCGCGGTTTTGCGTAGCGAAGTTTTAACTTGAAATCTAAAGCTCCTAGGCAAGTATTCTTTGTCAACGACATTTTAAAGACTAGGGGGCGGAGGGGAGGTGGTTTTCCTGACCGAAAGCAGCCGCCAGAAGCATCAACTGCACAAACATAAACCTGGATGGGACGTGGGGGAGAGCTTGTGGGGGGCTGCGATTGGTTGGTTTTAAAGCATACATAAGGTTGTGGGTTGTGGGCTTCTGGGTTGCCGGGCTCAGCCTCGGGGTCATTTGGTGTTTAAAAGCTCCCCAAGTTAACTGTAGTGGATTTTGAAGTTTGAAGCAATGGGGGAGGGGAGATAAAGGGTTAATCAGTTGAAAAACATGAAGGAAAATGCATCTCAGAAAGAATGCATTTCCCAAACTAGTAGGTAACGAGATTTTGATAAAGAGTACCACTAAAATGGTTTACATCATACACAGGGATAGAATTTATTAAATACCAAGTTTCAAAAGGTAAAACTGTGCAATGTAGACAGAAGAATCTCCAGTCATCCAAGATGACTTCACATAAATTCAATCAGCGGTGCTACAAGGAAAGTATTTTTGCAAAATGAAAAGGCCGAAGAGAAAGTGGCATAAGGCACTTCCTAGACCAGTGACACGCAGCTCCAGAGCGGAGGGAGGTGGCATCCGGGAAGCTGCCCCTTGGGTTTCAGGGTGCTGCCCCTCCGCTCCCCCAAGTCGCAAGCTGAAGACTCCTCTCATACAGGCAAGGGTCCGAGATTATTCACAAAGCAATTTGAAAACAGAAACCAACATTTGTGAACCAAGAAAGTACCAGAAAGAAAAACCTATCCTTCCAATCTTAGATTCTGAACTGGGAAAATTGGTAGCAATTTTCTGTATTTCAGTAATTCTGTTTCAAACACTAACTATACCATTAAGTCATTCACATTTAGACATTTGAGTTCTATGATCATTATTTATTTGATGCACATTATCATTCTTGACATTTTCACATTTAAAAACTAAATTCAGATTCTTAGAATTTATACAATCATTCTTAACTCCTTAAGCAAATATAAACATTTGCACACCAAATTTTTAAAGCTGTACATTCTACTTGGACAGCAGTAATTTCCCACCAAAGAAGAAACCAAAGGTGTTATATTTTCCTGAAAACCAGACTAATCACACAGAGGCATTTTATTGCAAGCATATACAAAACAATACAGTCTTTCAGGAAAAAAAATGAAATAGATCAACATTTAAGATGCATTAAAGAACAATAACAACACAAACCTGAATAAAGATGAAGGTAAAAATGTATTACTTTAAAAAAAAACCTTTAAAATATTTTAAAAATTATTAGAATATAAAACTAATTTCCCTGTAGCCAAATTTTATTCATAAGGAATTATGAATAAGGCTGATTGGTTGTTGAAAACCTATCTGAGAAGGTAAAAAATGAAAACATTCACTTCTTTCTGTTTTGTCAGCATTAATTCACAGGATCGTTGCAGGTTTTATCTGAAGGAGTCAGAACTGGAAAGCGGAGCGGGAAAAGGGAAGCGCACAGCCCACAGTGAGTATCCAAAACAAGCTCTATGAACGGAGACCTCAGCTTCACTTAGGACATGTGGGTAGAAAGCGCAAACCAGCCTCCTTCGTTTTGTTTTTCAGTCTGTTGAACAAAGATGCACAAAGGGTTTAGAAGATACCCAGAAACATGAACACACTCAGCATTTACAGGGCATTTATATAAAGGGTACAACAAAGTCACCTTGTGTCACTGAATGGTAGTGGCAGTGCTTCTTCTCTAACAGAGACACCTGCTCAGCACATCTCCTTGTTCGTTAGCGTACCCTTTCTTTTCTTTTCTTTTCTTTTTTGGTGTCTGGAATCAAACTCAGACCTTGCACTTGCCAGGCAGGCACTTGTGCCACTGAGCTATATCCCCAGCCCAGTAACATTTAATTTACTAAGATGAAATAATTTCTTTTTATCATTTTAAAACACTGGACCTTTAAACCACTGGATTTGTCCTTTCTAAAAGAAAGGATAGGGCTGGGGGCATAGCTTAGTGGCACAGGCACCTGCCTGGCAAGCACAACATCCTGAGTCTGATTCCCAGTACCCCCCCAAATTTGATTAACTGTTACTAATTGCCTAGAATGAAGGGTAAATTATATAAAACAGCTAATCTGGAAGCCTTTTTAGAATGTGAGAAATAACAAAAGACAAATGTTCTAGTGCTAGGCAAGTAAGAATAGCCAAGCCTCTTCATTTGGGCTGTATGCACCCACTCTTTGATCTAATTAGTAGGAAGACTAACAAAGATTCCCTCAGACAGTTGTTGGTTTGGGCCTACAAAAGTAGTTTTTATGATATTAAAGATATCCTCACAATGTCCTATGACAGAACACTAAAAAGAACTATTTTTTATGAAAAACATTAAAAATGCCTGTTGTGGAATTTCGGATACACCCTGAAATGCTGAGCTTCTACACGTTCTTGCAACAATACAACATACAACAGGTAACAGGAAGAACACGTGAGACATTTGTTTACCCTCTGTGCCATAGCCTGGTATGCCAGGATGAAACTCCGGGCCCCCAGGCTCTAGCTGTCCCGCGCTCCAACTAGGCACAGCGAGGGTGGGGAAACCACCATCTCGGTGCCCCTGCACCCCATTCAGGGCACACCTGCATGTCCTGCCATGGCATTTGGAAAGCCCTGCTTGAAACCAGTAATTCCCAGTCTTAAAAGACTTAAAAATCCTATTGAATTTTACCCTCTGCTTTAGTTACTCTAGAAAAGAGTAGTGTATGACTTGTTTTTCCTAGTGAAAGTGAATTATAGTGTTTTTTCTGAGGATTTTATATCACCTTCGGGATACCAGGAATAATAGTTAAGAATAGAAATCACTAAAATCAATCTCCTTCCCCCCTCACCCTCATGACCCCTACACACATTTCACAATTACATTTTATAATGTACCTTTGTTCTTGGATTAACAGGTGTGAGTTGCCCACTTCCTGAGGTGGCATTTAAGGGAGAACAAGAATTACTAGTAGCCCCTGAAGATCTGTTTATGAAAATAAAAAGATAATGAGAATGAGCTAATATCAGTCTTCACAAATGATGCAAGCAATGACAATTTGTAATACTGGAAAGAGCTTGAAAAAGAACGGCTGACTTAGGTCCACATGAAGAGAACTATTTGTGACACAGTTTCAACAACCTGCGTGTGTGTGTATGTGTGTGTGTTTTCTAATTTATTTTTCAGAGCAGTTTTGGGTTTACAGAAAGACTTAAGTGGAAACTCCAGACACTTCTCATGTCCCCACACCCCTACCTCAACATTTTTCTGATTAACATCTTGCATTAGTGTGGCACACCTGTTACAACCAACGATCCAGTATCAATTCATTAACTAAAGTTCCTGCTTTGTACTAGGGTTCAGTGTTTATGTGATACATTCTGTGGATTTGCACAGCTGTGCCTGCCATTAGAGTACTGTTACGGCTTGTGTCTAGGTGGCCCCCCAGAGTCTCTCGCAGTCATTAGGGCGGGCTTCTAGAGTTTGTGACTGATTCTTCCTCTAGTGCTGGGATTATGGGTGTGAGTGCTACACCACCCTAGGGTGGCAAGCCTGCATACAGTATAAGGAACAGAAAGAGTCTTCTCTTGCTCTCCTCCCCCTTCTCTCTTGAGGCTTTTACTATCTTCTGCCTCCGTGAACTGTTGTTCTTGTGCCAGGCCACCCTGCCTTGGAGCCAGCTGATTATGGACTGAAAGCTCCACTCACTGTGAACTAATAAACCTTCCCTTCTTAATTTTGGGTGTCAGGTATTTTGTTTCTGCAACAAGAGAAAAGGAACCAAGGCAAGTATCATACAGGTGAGTTTCTGACACTAGAGGGGGAAGGGGGTATGCGCTGGGGGGTGAGGTCAGGACAGTAGAAGAGTAATGAGAACCGCGGCGGTGCAGTACACGGGAGAAGGCAGACACGGAAGAGCCAGGCACGCTGTAACGTCACCGCTCACCAACCATGCGACCCATGTGGCAGGTCACCGAGCTCTGTGAGCTGCAGCTGCACCTGCTGTGAAGGAACGCGCCAGCCAACTCACTCACCTTGTCATCTATCGCCTCCTAAGTACCCTACCTTTGTGGTTCGCCCACTTCTGTTTCCAGCAGCCAACCCATAATTTTCTACGCAACCTTATTCTTCATTCATCTCACTCCCTCCAAGTTCTCCTCTCCGATTATTTTCTCTTTATGAGTCTTTCTGATCTTAAGTTAGATATTATGCACATCCTCTCATCACAAAGAGAATAAAACCCACACCACATCCTTGATTCTTAAAGAAACTGCTCACACTGCTGCCCTACCTTCTTGTATTTGTCTCACTGACAGGAGAGACAGAATTGCCTTTGGGGCTTTCCAGGGCTTCTGCTCCTGGTACACATACGTCAATGGTCCTCTTTCCACCTTCTAAAATATGGAAACAATAAATGGTTTCATTACTTGTCAATAAGATAAAAATTTTGTTCAATTTCCATCTTATTTTACAAATGTGGGGTTCTTTCAATAGTATTATCACTATGGTATACAGACACACTTGCAAGAGTTTTTGAAAAATGAATTGTGAAACTTTAGTTACTAGTGTCAATTCAGTAGCATGCCAGATCATAGAGCCAGAGCCTTCAGACAAGTGCTATCACATCAGACCCAGAAGTGAAAAACAGAAGTTAAGAGACAGCTCTAAAGAATTTGAGATCTTTGTCCAAAGAATGATATATAAAGTTTAAAGAAAGAAGGGGGGAGAAATTTCTGAAAAACTTCAATAAAACTTTCAATCTTTCAAACCTGTTACATTATTACCATTACTGACACACTAATGTATGTGGGGAAAGTTGGTTCAAGTGCTCATTTGGCCAAAAGTAAGTATAATAATATGCATTTTAAATATTTCAGAAGTAATCAATCAGCAAATATTCACTAAGTATGTACTAATAAAAGACTTGCTGTCCATCCCTGGCAGTTTCACAGAGGCTATCATTGCTTAAAACTGGTGATTTCTTAAATCAGGTGTGGTGGCCCACACCTGTAACAGGAGCCTGGGAAGGCTGAGGCAGGAGGATTGCCATGAGTTTGAGGCCAGCTTGGGCTACACAGGCAGTTCAAGGCCAGCCTAAACTATACAGTGAGATCCTATATCAAAAAAAACAAAATCAAAACGATAACAACAAAAACCCACCAGTGATTTCCTAGCTTTAAGGAAACTAAAATCTCATTTAATTTTATAAAATATTCCTCAGTTATACTAGAAAATAAAAGAAGGATTTTCATGTATATGTTTTATTCTTATTTTTTATCATTATCCCAACAGAGCCTACTATGAAACTGGACCTCTACTCAAAAAAGAATACGAGGCAGAGCCACCAGAAGGGAAAGAACACACATGCAAAACTACAACTTGCTTTGAATTTCAGAAGATTACTTCTCTGTGCCTCAGCTTGCTTACCCATTACATAGGTATAAGACCAGATACAGCCAAAAAGAAGAGCAGATATGGCAGGCACGGGGTAGGGTTCATACACATTGGAGTAATTTAACATATTTACCCAAACCAACATTTGCTCTGGACGTCATGACTACGAAGCACAACAGAGAAAGCCGTCATGTGAGGAGCCCTCGAGTAGACAGAGGACATCCTTCGGGGAAAGATACTGCCCATCACCTACCCAGTATTTCAAGGAGTCTGACTTCTGGGTCAATATTTTCAAAACCAAAATAATTCCTACCAGGTAAAAACTCTCACTGGCAGATTACTACCCTGCGCCTGCCGTATATGGTCTGGCGTACCCCGGCATTCATGGCCAGGTAGCAAACACCAAACTAACAGACATAGGAGGTAATGTCGGTGCTAACTGCAGTGAAAAAACATTAAGCTGCTCACTCCTAAGAATAGTTTTGTGATTAACTATGACATTGTTTGCCTGAAGAATTCTGTAAGGTTAACAAATGCTTTTCTGTTATTTCACTTAGAACTCAACATATCGTCAGAGTGGATAGCGTTGAAATTATACTTAGATGAACTTTCAAAATTTAGAAAGTGAAAACCTTCATACTTCTAGTTTTTAAATCATGAATTTGTGACCAACCAGTCCATGCTCTGAGAGGCAACTGAACAGGCGACACTGGTGAAGAGGAAAGGTTCAAGCCAACAAGTTTCTGTTGCTCTAACAACTGTAATAGTTTTCCACGAGCCTCCATACTTTGTCGATTCAGCTCTGCGATCCGCTCCTCCATGCTGCTTGAGGTTACAGACTGTGTGACGGGAAAAGCCTTTGGAGAGGAAAAGGGACATAAATTCAGTATTGGAAATTTGCCCTTTCTACTAGGTCCTGGCAAATTCATAGTCGTATCCCTTGTCATAAACACATGCAAACAGTGAGCAAACCAGAGAACCTACAAACCGTTCAACTGAAGAATTAGGGCTAAAGTAAAAGGGTACCACCCCGCCCTGTGGTGCCTGTGACTGAGCACACAGTCAAATGCTATGCTGCTTGGCATCTGCAGAGCTGTACAAAAGAGCTCAGGAGCAGAGAGATGACTTCTGCTGAGCTAAATGCCACACCACGTCCTGATGACAGATCTGAAGTTGGACAGATTACACAGAGGATCTGCTGTATTTGAAACATGCTTCCTTCCATAGTTACAAATCTCCCAACAGGCCCCATGAGTTACTTGGCACCATGGTTACCTGTCACCCCTTCCGATTCCATATCAGCCTCTCCAGGCTACATTTAGCTCAAGATAATCTTCAAAAATAGTTGCAATTGGAGAGAAATATGGAACGTCAGAGTAAAAAATAGCTCCCCCAGGAACATAAGCTTAATTTGAAAATGTACTTATATCAGTCCCAATAATTTCATTAAGTGTGTCCCTTTGGGGAAATAAAAAACTAATCCTTAACAGAAATTAGTAATGTATAGCTTGTACTTACCAGTTTTTAAAAAGATAAGCAAAACAGTATCAATTCAAGATCATCCTATATTTTCAATTAAAACAAGAGGATAGTGACAGAAATATTAAATTGTCCTTTCTATACTCATGCATACACTAATTAGAAAAGAACACATGCTTAATATTTAACTGTGTTGTCTTTTTTTTAATCTAAGAGTTACCTGTTTCAAACAATCTTCAAAACTGCAAACATAGCTGTCGCCCAGTTACTCAAACCTGCAGCAGTTTCTCCTTACAGCTGTTACCGACAGCTGCTGCCCAGTCTTCCTGGCTGCCCTCCACCAGTGCCTCTGGCCAGCGTTCTGTGCCTCGGTTCCACACTGCCTTTATGCCCCATGAGCCAATGCTAACAGGTGCTCCTGCTGCTCCCTCCCTCAGTGGACCTCAGTGAAACCTTGATTCGCTATTTTGGCCACTCTTATGGACAAAGCCACCTTAAGTGCCTCTACTCCAGGTGAGGCCCCCAGCTCCTTCCCACACTGGACACTGTCCTGTTCCCTGTCAGAGCCCCTCACAGGAACCCCCTGGCTCAAGAAGGGTGCAAAGAAAGTGTCTCCTAGCAGTAGGGTCTGCCCGAGGAAGCACATTAGACGCACTCCCATTTGGAACCTAGAATCCCTTTTCTTCTAACAGTGAAATGAAGGTTTAAGTTACCAAGTTAGCCCGCAAAGTTTACTTAACTTATAAAATTCACGTACTGTACTATGCAGACTGTTGCTACTTAAAATGTGGCCCTCAGTAACAAAGGCATCATTTGGAAACATTAGAAATGCACGGGTCCTCCCCAAGATGCAGAGACCAAGTTTTAGAGCAAGGTCTTCAGATGATTTGTATGTACTTTCAAGTCTGACTTTAATGATCCTTTCTGAAGAATTGTTTCCATGGGAAAATATATTCTGTGTTCTAAAAAATTAACTGTTCATGAGTTAAGGGCCAATTGTTCTTGCATGATCCACTTTAGGAGGAAAAAATACTTTCACCTAAAATGTAGTTATTAGGCAGTTTACCTAAAACTTCATTTCTAACTTCATCTTACGTTTCCTGCATGCATTATTTTAGTCCTATTTTCCTCACATGTATTTTTTTCTGTCATGTTGTCTTCTTACTGTATATGCAATATAAACTAAATAAATAACATTTACCTATCTGGGTGATGAAGACATGCCAAAGCATAAGCCATCTAGGGGCAGCCTCAAAGCTATCACTTCTGCAAAGATGTCTCTTCAGACACCCAGGCTCAAATTCCCGTATGTCCCTGGTTGATCTTTAACTGGTACTCACAGCAGCCGTGTCGCCGGCACTGTCCTTGTGTGTTCCACCCCCTTGCTCTCCTCCCGACGACCCATCGGTACTACTTAGATGTGTCTTGATGGCTGAGTTCTGCAGCGTCAACTCGGCAATCCGTGCCATTATGTCCCTCCTCTGTTTGGATGCCTCTGTTGGTCTAAGCTGCTGCCCATCTCCCAGGAGCAGGAGCTCTTCTGAGAATGCTGGATTTCTCAACTGTTGAACACTGGGGTGGGAATTACAGAGGGGCTGTGAGAGGTTAACAAACGGTGTCTGGGTTTTATTGTCCGGATCTTCTCCCATGTGAGAGACTCTCCACCTCTGAGTGAAGAGTCGATTCTCCTCACTTGAATTGTGAATATCTGTATCAGTAGGTGTGGTCTTCTTTTCCCAATATTGTTCCTTCTCAGTTATTTCCACAGTGGGAAGAACTCGTGGAGCAGGATGAGTTTGAACCGTCCTCCTCAATACTGTAGATTAATAATAAACATGTATTATTTTCTAGTAAAGTGGTATTAAATTATCTCATTAGCCATCATGGTAGGTAGAGAAGTACGTCAGTAGAAGGGTTGGGCTACTGAGTGCTGATGAAAAGGTCTATGTATCTTCTATCTTCATCTGCCTGTTCAGTTTAACTGAACAATTACAGGTGAGTATTCCAAACATAATGCATAAAAAGTAGTGTCACCAATTCAAAGTAGTGTCACATATTCAAAGGCACCTCTACTGTACAGTGTCAACAAAATGACCAGTTATTATGTCAACGTAGAACCTCCTGAAAATGCTAACATGTTTTCCATAGCAGTCCTTGACATTACTTGCTTTAATGGGCCCTTAGTATATCTGCAAAATAAAAATATTTATCGTGATTGTTTCTTTGAAATAATTTTAAGCTCCTTTATTACCACCAATGAAATATATTTTATAATACTTAAGGAGAGATCATTACAAAAGCTTCTTAATAACAAAACAACATCTAACAATTACTTTAAGAAATGAAAAGCTAACCTGAATTGAAAGCATAGTTCCTTAATCTAGCCAGACTTGATAACACTTTCCAGCCCTCTGAAAGGAAGATCATAAACCATGGAATGGGAGAGCTAGAAAAGACATTAAGGAAAAATCCTCTTGTGCAAAAGATAGAAAACTGGGGTCCTGAAACAAAGGTCAGTACCTTAGCCCACATCTCAAAGCTAGTCAGTGATGGGCAGGCCAGCACTTCTGATGCTCAGCCTGGAGTTGTCTCCACTGCACCACACTGATCTGACAGACATTATATTTGCATTATAGACATCAATGCAAAATTTTAATAACAAGGCCTTGACCTTTCCTTTAACCCCTTATGGCCCTTTCATGTCCTTCATGGGAAACATTTACCAATGCAGAAAATTTTACAAAATTTTTGTGCCTCAGTGACAACAAAAGTTACTTTTCTGTTCCACTATGGCAGAATATAAACAATTTTTTAAAGAAATAAAAATTCAAGCAAATCAGAGCTGAATATTATCTTTCAAAAAATGTCTGGAGGAGAGTCTAAGTAGTTTTTAACTTTTTTCAAATTGAAGAACCCTTTGCAAATGAAAGAGAAAGCTCCAGGAAACACACAGATGGACCAGTAATTTCATTTTCCAACAGCAGAGAGGTCTATAGAAGTTCGGAAGGCCATTCATGCATCATCTGAGCTAAGGATCAGGAAAATAGTTTAATGTTTTTATTCAAAACTCTGTATGTGTCTAATTCTTTTTAACTGTCTATTTTGTTATAAAATTCCCTCAACTGATCTGAAAACTTGTGATGAGAAAGTGATTAGTATGATGATCAGATATGACTTACAAAATCCCCTCTAGTTTTTTTTTCATATATCCTGGGACAACAGGGACAAAGAGAATTCCTCTTATTCCACAATTTAATGCTCTGCACTTTGATCCTTGGATCTGAGTTTAACATTTACAATGTTCAGTAGAACAGATGTATTACATCACACTTTATTATATCAGTATGAAACACTAGTATTAATCACCCTGAAAACGTATCCTGCAGTTGAAAGATTGTAGGCAGTTATCAATGTCTTTTTCAGTTACGTTTCTCAGGTAACAGTAAACACAATACCTTACAGAAATGGAACGTAACAACTTTAGGGGAAGCGTGCTCACCGTCCTGCAGAGGGGGGAATTCTGCATTGCTCTTCTGCCTGGGTGGTGTTAACAACACAGCTGGCTCAAAGACGCGTGCTGGCAAACTGCTGGCCATATGGGTACTGTCAGGGCCGTTTGGCATCTGAGATAGTTTAACAGGCAACTCTTCCTGTAGGAAATCAACCACTTCTTCCCCTCTGAACATCAACGGCATGGACACATTAGAACTTCCAACAGGAGCCTCTGCAGAAGAAGAGAGGGTATTAGTATGCAAGGAACAAAATCGAGCGTGGGCAGATTTCAGATACGTATTCCCAAGTGCCTTTAAGTAGAGTTCAAACCCCAGATAACCCACCTTAGTCACTTTCTTTATCAGTGAGACGCGATACCCAACACTCTCACAATTTTTAAAGGGAGGGAGGTTTATCTTGGCTCAAGTTGTTAAGGTTTCTGCCCATAGCCAGTGGCTCCAGGGCAGCACGGTGGACGGGCCTGGAGGGGAAGGAGGCTGCTCACATCGCGACGGCCCAGAAGCAGAGTTAAGGGAGGAGCTGGGGAGGCAGACAGGGACTCCAGGTCCCATCTGTGAGTCCCACCTCTCCCGATCCGGCCCGCCTCCCCGCAACAAGCCCGTTGTAGCTCCCTCTCCTCCACAAGCCTGACTCTGCGCAAGCGAGGCTTTGCAGGGACATCACATAGAAACCCTAACAGAACTGCAGAGCCTTCCCCTCCTAGGCTACCTCCTCCTTTGCCAATAATTCACAGGCAGACTCCTGCAAAGACAGCACCAGCAAGGAGCTGCTATTTTTGAGAAAAGAAGTAAGGGCAATAAAACGTGATAAAAAGAAAACCAGCTACAAACTCTTGCCTGCCACGTTAGAATTCACTCTTTGCTTTCTAATGGACATGACAATAATCAAAGGGCAAAAATAGGACATATAAATACTGATCTCCACATACAACACTCATCACAAAACAAGGCACTGTAATTTCATGTCGTGCACTGTGATGGTATAGTCTTACACCATATTATTGTGAAAGAGTTTGCTATGGTTTCTGTCTAGATGTCCCCCCAAAGCCTCATGCAGTCATGGGGTTTTATTGGAGGTTGCTGAATCTAGAGTATACGGCCAATTTGTATTGCACTGCTGGGATTAAAGGTGGGTGACGGCTGGATCGGCCCACTGACTAGGTTGGTACCACCCTAACCCTAGCAGCCTGCATACAACAGAAGGGACAGGACAGGCTTCTCTCTCTCTCACTGCTTTTGCTGTCCTCTGCCGCCATCTGTTGCCCACTGCCATATGCCGCCCTGCTACGGAGCCAGCCAATTATGAAACCTCTACAAACTGTGAGCTAAATAAACCTCTCCCCTTTGGTAATGTTTGATACACTGTATCAACTTGAGAAGTTTAAAAGCTTAGCCAAGTGACTCAGCAGTTCTACATCCTAGGGTGTAGAGGACATGCTCTAGGGTGACTGTGCT
Source organism: Dinomys branickii (assembly GCA_004027595.1). Taxonomy (NCBI): domain Eukaryota; kingdom Metazoa; phylum Chordata; class Mammalia; order Rodentia; family Dinomyidae; genus Dinomys; species Dinomys branickii. Next base: position 36,183 of record PVLD010009484.1, on the reverse strand, counting down.
CTAGGACGTTGTACTGGTTGAGTCATTGTGTCAATTTGCAAAGTTTAGAAATTTAAGTGACTCAGCGGGCAGCTAGAGTCCTCACTTTGTAAACATCCTAGGCTGTGCATGAGGAGGGCAGGGAAATGGTGTGAGTGCTATTGCTGCCCTAGGGTGGGGAGACTGCTTATGATATAAGGGAGGAAAAGAGGCTTAGTCTCCCCACCCCCATTTGGTCCTGTTGCTTTTGCTGTCTTCCACCACCACAAACTGTTGCCGCTCTGCCACACCACCCTGCCTTGGAGCAAGGTGATTATGGACTGAAACCTCTACAAACTGTGAGCTAAATAAACCTTCCCTTCCTTAATTTGGGGCATCGGGTATTTTGTCCCAGCAACGAAAAAAGTAACTAATGTAGGGCTACACAATCCAAGACTCAGAAAGGTGCTAAGCTGGTTTCACTTACATAAATCTTTCTAAATTTTTCCACAGGCAATAAAGACAATTAACAATAACTTTATAATATACTCACTTCCATCTTTTTTCATCTTTGAAGTACTAAAAGCTTTCTCCATAATGAAGCTTAACTCAAGACAACAGTAAAGCACCGACATACTTCTTGACAGATATTAACAGCAACATCCCACCAGAAAACAGAGCCCTAGCCACTGCATTTACTTCTCGCAAGTTAAAGTTTAGTCTGCCACTTCTTAGAATCTAGCCAAAGAAAACATCCTACACACATAAAACACTGTAGACAATCATCAAAGATTTACTTAAAAAAAAAAAAGAAAAAACCCTAAATGTCCTATTAAGGTTATAGTTCATGAAAGCAGACAAGACAGAGAAAGAATCTCAAAATATCACCATATCTGAGCAAAATATCACCATATCATAAATTTCCAAAATTCAGGGTCTTCTCTCTAATATTGTCCCTTATCTTTCTGCATCAGACGTGATTAAAAGTGCTGGCACCGAAGTCTTGCTCACCTAAGTATTTGGTTCTGCTACTTTCTACCCACGTGACTGTGAAGTGACCAACATTCTCCAAGCCTTAGTTTCCTTATGTAACAGTGACAACCATATCCACCTCCTATGATCATCATAAGGGTTACATATGATAATACATGTTTAAAAAGCATTCATAAGTATCAGCTGGAAAAGTAGTGATAATTATAGTAGTGATAATACAGTTCTGTCTAAATAGCCAATAATTCCCTATCAGCTCAGTGATTCAGAGTTCTGTTTGTTTGTTACTCTAAGGCAGTGATGGTGAATCTTTTACAGCTTTCAATGTTACAAACAGCCCACTGTGGCATATGTGTTATAGGTTCGCCACCACTGCTCTAAGGCCATTAAATAGTTTAATGATGGTTTGGGATAATAAGACTATACTTACCTGGATTGTCCCCAGCTCTTCTATCTGTGGCTTCTCTTTCTGAAGCTGAAGCCTGAGTTTCCTGCCTAGAGTTATTATTGATCACAGGACAGTTCTTGATGGCATGTGCGAGTGATATAAGTTGCTCGTCTGTTGTGACCATGTACTGCTGAAGCCTGGCCTGGAAAAGAAATGAAAAGCATCATTGTAACAAATATCAAACCATCACACAGAAAGTGAGCCCTGCAATGATGCATGTGTAGGTATTATTTTAAATCCTCCAAGAATTCAAGGCTTTTATTCAAACGCTAAAACAAGGCTATGCAAGGCATTACCCATAATTATAAATATTTTAGATGGCCCATAATAGAAAAATAGTTAAGTAAATCATGGGTTATTAAGAAATATCATGGTACAAAAATAAGAACCTTTTGTACAGGGTTTTCAATTATGTAAAAATCTTTATACAGATTATTTCAAATGGCTCACAAGTTACCCCAAGAGAGAGACACATCAGGGACAGAAAACTGCCCACTGAACACAATATTCAATGGATATTTAAACTAATAAAGATGAACACTATAAATATTTATGCTAATGTCTATGAAATAATGTTTAAGGGAAAGAGAAAAAGCACAAAATTTTATATGCAATATGATTACAACTTTATATTTTGTATGTGTGAGAGAGCTAATTATACTGCCTACAGATAAAGATATATATTCTCATATTTGTCCATGTATATATCTCATATATATTTTTAAATATTATGTAAGTTTTCTTTTATTTTAAAGGAGCACACATAAAATACCACAATCACTGATTCATTTTCTGTCACATACATGAATGTGTTTGGAATTCCATTCTTACATTTAAAAGCCAACTGGACTGCCCAGAAGTTTGGATGAATTTGTTTTGTCCCTAATATATTCCACACTGAAAATGCAAGAAGATCATCTGAAAGCAACACATTTCATTATAACCACATGATGCAGGTCTTTCTAAGAACCACTGTTAAACAGACGGCTCTTAGGCTCTTAGAAGACAGCAGGTAGACGTAAGAAGAGGAAAGCTGTACAACCTGCTAAGGCCTTGTAATAAAGAGAAAGTAAAAGAAGCCATAGATAATAGCTACAGATGAATCATTACCTAAGCACATGTACCTCTCATACACGCTTAGAGAAATGTAAATATCTAATAAAAGTCAGTTGCAGCCAGACATTAGAAATATTAGAAATACTGCTGAATTAAGTATACTGGACATTTTATAGCACCAGCCCAAATTTCACACTCATGCACCCAGTGCCTCAGTATGTCTGTTTAGGACTCAAATAAGCCTCTCATACAAAACCAAACTGCTCCTGAAGTCTTTCCCACCTCCTAAATAGAAACTGTCACTGTTATGGTTATGTCAACTTGGGGAGTCTAGAGGTTTGGCTGAGTGACTCAGCAGGAAGCCAGGGTGCTTACTTTGTACACATCCTGAGCCGGGGGGGAAAAGGAGGGCATGGAAAATATGTGAGAGCTACATGCCCCCTGGGTGGGGTTAGCCTGTTTACAATGTAAGGGAGGTAGAAAGAGGCTGCTTGCAGCCATTCCTCCGTTTTGCTGGCTGTGTTTCCTGTGTTCTGCTGCCATGAACAGTTTGCCCTCTGCCATGTGCCACTCTGCCTCAGAACCAGCCAAGTATGGACTGAAACCTCCACAAACTGTAAGCTAAATACACCTTTCCTTTCTTCATTTTGGGTGATGGGTATTTTGTCTCAGCGAGGAGAGAAAAGTAACCAAGACAGTCATCATTTTAATTATTCAGTCCAAAACTCTGGAATTGCCTTTGACTCTTTTACCTCTCACATCCTCTCCTTTACCACATATCCAATAGGTCTGTTGGGCTTTTAAAGTATATTTTTAACTTAATCAATTTTCACATCCTCTCCTCTTCCACTCTAGACCAAGCCACCATGTCCCACCTGAATTATGCCAACAACTCCTCCCTGTGTCTGTGTTTGGCCACCCCGTCTAGTCCTGTTCCCAAACTGCGTGCTAAGATATTCAGGACCCCAGGGTGAACGCACGGGGCCCCAGAGGACATTTTCCGTTTTCAGGAGAAGCAGTGAAGCCTGAGCATCTAAAACATCCAGGAACTCCTGGCTTGGAGTAGTTTCACAGTTTCAACGAAAGATTGCATTACACTCCTTCTGGTGAGCTCACTTCTTCTCATGACTGGATTTTAATAGCCACAAAGCAGGAAAACGAAGTTCTGGATTAAAATCAGTGCGAAAAAGAAAGTAAGGGTAACGGCGTCCAGTGTGATTCTGAACTATTCTGCGCTATTCCCCGCCAGACAGCAGGGATCTCTAACCCTGCTCTAGCTTCAGCGCTGCAGCCCAGAGTGATTCTCCTAAAACCCCAATCCGTTCGGCTTTCTTCTCTTCATCTCATGCAGCCCAAGTCCTCACCCGTATGCAAAGCCACACCGGATCTGCTTTACCTGACCGTGTCCGCGGCTGCTCTCTGCACGCGCCACGCCCCCACAAGGACACTAGATTGCCCGGTTAAGTCTGCGCTCACAGCTACACTGCCACCTCAAGACCTCTGGCCCTGCTTTCCCTCTGCTGAGAGCGCTCTCTGCCCAGCGTTCTAAACACTGGGTCCCTCACCTCTTCCAAGTCTTTGCTCAAATGCCGCCTCCTCAGACGGGCAGGGCTCACTGCATTGGTGACCACACCCGACCCACGGTAGGCATTTCCTGTGCCTTTGACTTTTCTTCAAAGTACACACTGCCATCTAACTTAATAGTAGTTTACTTCTTTTAGGATTTATTTAAAATGCAAGTCCCATACGGGTAAAGATTTCTACATTTTATTCCCGACTGTGTTGCTGCCCCTAGAGCTATGCCAGCCCCAAAGCAGGTGTTCAAGAAACGTTTGTTAGTGTATGTCAAACCTTCTTATCTTCCCAGGAGAACCGAAATCAAGTTCATGCAAAAATATGTACAAGAATGTTTCTAGGTCCAATATTTGTAACACTCAAAAAGTGGAAATTACCCAAATTTTCATCAGCTGAAGAACGGATACATAAAATGTAGCATATCCATAAAGTGAATGATGACTAGGTGATATAAAAGAATGAAATACATATGATACAGAATAAATGAACTTTAAAAACATGCTGAATGAAAGAAGCCAGACATATTGCACCATTCTGGTTTCTATGAAATGTCTGCACGGCACAAATACATAGATAGAAAGCAGATGAGTAACTGCCAGGGGCTATGGGAGACAGTGATTCCTCACAGGCACGGCATTTCTCTCTGGGATGACAAACATGTTCTGCTTTTTATACCGGGAATTGAACTCAGGACCTTGTGCTTGCCAGGCAGGTGCTGTGCCACTGAGCTATAGCCCCGGCTGAAAATGTTCTGCATTGAGAATATTTTCATTGATTGAGTTCAGCCCTCTGGCTAAACTATAAAATATAGAATTATACACTTTAAAGAGCTAGGATGGACTGTGGACTATACTATTAATTTTTTTTAAATTATACATCTTTGTCTAATGTCTATTGACACAAACACAAATTTCTCCACTATTCTTTTTGCGCCTCTTACGCTAATAAATGTAAGTAATAATAACAGTACCGATGAGAACAAAAAGATCAATAAAACAATCTCTGCACTCGAGCGGCACAAAGTTTCAGTGGTAAGTACACGTAAGTATAACATCATTATGTGGTAAATGTAGAACGGCAATATCCAAAGAGCATCAAGGGCCAGGCACATAGCTCGGCAGCACAGTGCCTGCCTGGCAAGTGCAAGGTCCTAAGTTCGATTCTCGGTACCAGAAACAAAAACCAAAGAGCATCAAAGGCATACAAAGCAAGAATGCTCAATGCAGTATGCAAGGACGAGGTTGTCTAAAATGGATCCTGCAAAAGTTTTTAAGAAAAAAGTGCAGTTAGTCAAGTGGCAGGTCAAATATAAAGGTACTACAAAGAACTGTAAACAGCCTCTGCGTGACAGTAGAAGGGCTCTTGAAAGGTTATCTTCTTGCCATTTTGAAATTAAAAGTGGCCATCGTAGCACCTGTTTCACATTTTGTATTAATAATTACAGTATTAGTAATTACCATTCAAACGTACATTCTGTCTCCTACAACAAGTAGTATGTTTGCTAAAGGCAGCAGACTTCTCTATACTATTTGTAGTGGAAGTTTCTACAGTATAATAAATGTTCAGAAACACCCAGCCCTTATAACAATGAGGACTAGTAATTACATCAGCACAGCTGAACCAAAGACAACTCCAAGGAGACCACCACATGCACAAAGACGTTTTATGCCATTATGAATAGAAAAGTTTGGGATCACATCCGCGTACCTGTATGGTACTATTTTCTTCTCTAAGCAGAAGGACTTCAGCTGTCAGAGCATCAATGAGCTCGCGCTGGTCGCCTAGTACTTGTTGCAGTTGTTGCCTTGTCTCTACTTCTTTACGTAGTTGAACTTCACTCTAAAAAAAAAAAAATTAATAACAGAATATACTGAAAACTAAAAGTTTCTGCTCAAAGCTGTCAAAGATGTTACAGACACACATGACAGCGATGAGAATTTTAAAATTTTATTGGCCTATATTTGCAACGTATAATAATGACACTCATTTTGGAGAACTGGCACATATATATTAAAAATAGGAAATCCTTCGTGAATTTGCTTGTTATTCTTGAGCAGGAGCCATGCTAATCTTTCCCGTATCACTCCCGTTTTAGTGTATGTGCTACCAAAGCAAGCACAAGAATTTAAACTTTTTATTAGCTTTACTACACTTTTTGAAATAAATAAAATGTGCTATTTTGTCTCTTCCCTGTTGTGAATAATGGATAAAAATAACTTTTTAAATGTAGGGAAGTAAAAGGACACACATCTACTTTTTCTTTCCTGTAGTACTGGGGATCGAACTCTGAGCCTTCTCACTTAGTAAACTACATTCCAAGCCATTTTTCAAAAAATTTTTTAGTTAAAAGACAAAAATTTATATGATCTGAAGAGAAACCAAAGTGGTTATTTTTTATTTTCAGACAGGGTTTTCCTAAGACACTAAGTTGCCCACGCTGGGCTTGAACTTGCAATCCTCCTGTCTCAGCCTCCCAGAGTGCTGGGATTACAGGTATGTACCACCATGCCTAGCAACATTATGTATTGTTTGAATATACAGACCATCTCTGAAAGGCTACCCTGAAACAGGCAATGTCAGCTGTGAGGAAGCAAATGGGTTAGTTGGAAATTAGGAACAAAAATCAGATACTTCATTTACACCTTTCTGTATCTTCGACTTTTATACATGTGCTGTATCACCAATTCAGAACTTGTTTATTAAATATAATTAAGAATAAATAACTACGTTAAACTCTTATTAATTCTATTAAACGGTTTGGCTTTGTAAAGTAAGTGATCAGGTAAATATACTTCTCCTCTGGTAATACTAAGAACCTCAAGCATGCTTCTGAAGATTGCTGACTTACAGGTAAAACAACATGAAGACTTTAACAAGTACGACAGGACAACAAATCTTTCATTAAAAAGCAGCTTGAAGCCAAGCATGGGGCAGACACCTGCAATCCCAGCACTGTGGGTGGCTGAAGCAGGAGGAAGGCAATTTCCAGCACAGCCTGGGCAATTAAACAACTTAGTGAGACACTATCTCAAAATAAAAAAGGGCTGGGGATGTAGGTCAGCGCATACAACACTGGATTCAATCCCCCATACCAAAAAAAGAATAACTAAAAATTTAAAAAATAAAAGGGAGTTTTAGGAAAACATCTCCACAGCCAATTCAAACATCTGCATTAGAGTGGTTAATCTATTTTTAAAAATAAATAACCCCCACACACTTACCTCTTTAAGGTACCGAACCAGGCGACAGAGGGAGCTCACCAGGGACAATGTGAAGCCCGTGAGCCCCTGACCGCCCTGCAGTCCCATGACCTCGCGCCCTGTGCACTCCTCATATTCTGCCATTTCCTGTTCCACCTCATGGATTATGTGTTTGAGGACATCCAGGCTGGAACTGTTGCTGCTTTGCAAGTCTGCAGAGCCTGTGCTCATGGAGAGCATGTTTTTCTTCTGCTTGGAAGAAGCACACAGATCTGGTCTTCTTTTCACTAAGAATGAGAAGCCAAGCTTTTTTAAGATCAAACATTTACAACTACAAAGTGACTACAGAAACTTTCTGACTGTTGTTCACAATTTATCAAAAGCTTTTATGGAAATTACTACCATTTTATCATTACAGAACTTATACAATTTAAACAGAGCTTACATTCGCTATAATAAATATACTGGAACCATCCATTCGGACTTAAGTGGAACAGGAAGGATTTCTTAGCTACCCTTCCACAAGCTCTTATTTGGATCCAACTGGGTGCATTTAAACATTTACTAGGTGGTTAAGATCGCTGTATCAAGTTACATGTTTCATTGTTCATCTTTGTAAATTAAGGAACTGAACCTTTATTTAAGAGCTGTTTTTGCTTCCTTGAGTTCAGCACTTGTCTCACAACATAACTTGAGTCTAGAGTTCCAGTAGATTCTTCAGGCTGCAGCCTGCTTTGGATTCTCTTGACGGCATCAGTAGCATTCAGAGCAGCTAAATAAGAGAACGTTGCAAAAAGTATCCCAAGTGAATAGACTTTCTTTAAAAAGTATTTCAAGTGAGGGGTCCGTTACTATTCTACTCAATTAGGCTACGTAAGGGAGTCAAAAGTTAAGCTACACTCCTTTAGAAAGCATTACTGTGTCCCACAAAGAACTAAATAAACCAGGCTACTAGATATAGTACAAAGGAGGAATACACCTCTTTGCTCCTCGGATGTCAGAGCAGAAGATGGAGTTCCAGGAGGGGCTGTTGTTTCTGACTGCGTTGCTAGCTTCTGCTGAATATCAGTCCACAGCTTATTAATCAACTCAGAATTATCTTCCTTTAGTTGGTGGAGCAACCTGTAACAGAACAATACGCTCTATCAGAAATAAATAATAGGTGCTTTATTGTCCAAATGTCTACATATTTCATTTGAAGCTTTTAGTAATTCAACAATAAAAAATGTTTTTAATTTCAACTGATAAGATGAGCAGATAGCTAAAATGCCTACCATTTTTTTGTTAGAACGGTTCCATCGGTCCCGCAGATAGCTGCCCACTTTGGTCCCTAAGTTGGAGCATTTACCCTTCTGCAGTTCTGCAGTATTGCTCCACCTTCCCCTGTGTTCTGCAGATACACACATGGGGTTTCTATTTCTCTGTCCTATAAAAGAACCTATACAAAGAGCAGTCTCTGCTCATACGGAAGTAAATTTACTCAAGCAGACTGTGCTCCTGTGCATCAGGGAGGAAGCACAGGGACTGAGGAGAGGAGAGGGAGTTCAGGGGCTTAGTATCTGTGAGCTCTTTCATTCCAGGGTTAGGCCTTACGCCAGTGCTAGTGACGTCTTTATCACCGATACAACTGATACTTAAATCATCAACTGTTTTCTTAGTGACTGGGACAGAATACTTTCCGCCAAAATTAAAGAAGGAAAGGTTTATTTAGCTCACATCCTCTGTAGAGGTTTCAGTCCATAATCAGCTGGCTCCAAGGCAGGGTGGCCTGGCACAGAGGCCCCACTTTGTAAACATCCTGAGCGTGTGCAAGAGGAGGGCAGAGAGATGGTGTGAGCGCTACACCATCCTACAGCGGTAGCCTGAATGCAATATAAGGGAAAAAAGAAGCTTGTTTCCCCTTTTGGCTCTTGTTGCTTTTGCTGTCTTCCACAGCCTTGAACTGCTGCCCCTGCCGTGTGCCACCCTGCCTTGGAGCCAGCTGATTATGGACTGAAACCTCCACAGACTGTGAGCAAAATAAACCTTCCCTTCCATAATTTTGGGCATTAGGTATTTTGTCTCAATAAGAGAGAAAAGTAACTATAAGACACACTGCTTCTCAGAGAAATGGCTGGGATAACAAGACCCATCTGGTACCAGAAATTAAGTCAAGAGGAAAAAAAGATACATCAAAATGGACACAGGAATGATTTGAAGAAGCTGCCACTTGCCAAATCTATGACAAATAAGCAGCAAAATAAATATAAGAAGAAATAGATTATACAAAACGGTTTTCAAAATATACACAGATACACATATGCATGTGTGTGTGAGTATAAAAAAAGAGATAAAAATTATAAAACAAACAGGAGTGAAAACCTTACAGGAGTTTTTGCATTACTCTGCCGCTATTCCTCCAGTTTCTTAAAACCACATCCATACAAAGAATCTTATTAAAAATAAACTCTCAATTAATTAAAAGAAAAAAGATGCAGTACAAAATCATTTAAAATAGACTAGCAAAAAAGGCAGTAACGGTAGATAGTCATGACATAGTACACACCTTTCTGTGCTTATGGTAGACTGAGGGTTTAGAGAGTTATCCAATTCGTTCTCACTTTCTTCAGACTGGCTATTCACAGTTCCTTCTTCTCCTTCATCATCTATTTCATTAAGGGCCTACCTCAACACATGAAAATAAATAATGCAAAGCTTTATACGCACGATCATCCTTTCTTTCTGTCATAATCCAGAGACTTCCCAAGGTTAACGCCTTTATGTGTGTTCCAGAACCCAAAGCCTCTCCCTTCCTTCCACCGCATCCACGGGCCTTCCCCTCTCCAACATCTTCAGCCCCCACTCCCTCTCTGTCCTCTTCACAACCCTCCCCCAGACCTCTCTCTGCTTCACCGATCTACATGGGAGCAAGTCGCGCCCATCTTACCCTGACCCTGTCCCCACGTCTGAGCTATGCCTAACTCCCAAACGCCAGCAAGCTGTTCCCGTTTCGCGGTCATCTTCCATGCCTTATAATTCTGCTTCTGCCCCACCACTCCACTCTACAAGGTAGTATCAGCACATTTTTTTGTCTGTATCTTCTTCACTATTCTGACTTTTTGGACCTTAACAACCACTAATTTCTTTACTTTCTTGGGTTTTCTTTTCTGGCTGTTCTTTCTCAACTTCTCTCTCTCTGTCTGTCTCTCTCTCTCTCTTTCTTTTTTGAGGTCTTCTTGAGCTAGGGTCTGACTATGCAGTTCAGGCTGGCCTTAAAGTTGCTTTGTAATCCAGGCTGGCCTTGAACTCACAGCAATCCTCCTGCATCAGCCTCTTGAGTGCTGGGATTATGGGCACACACTGCCACGCTTTCTTTTTCTACCCTTCCCTTATATCTGATGGGATTCAGGGTCCTATCTTGGACCTTTTCTGTTCTCATCTGATCTACTTTTTGAATGATTTTATCTAAGTCCAAAGATGTAATCTCAAGTCAAATACTATTAATTTCCAGACCTTTATCTCTGCTCAGATCTCTCTTGAGCCCTGGACATTTATATTAAGCCTAAAAGACATCCCTTCCTAACATGGCCAAAACCAGCCATGTTCCGATACCCTTCTCCTCATTCTTCAGAAACCTGCTCAGCCTACACTGCCTAAGACCATGAACAGTGCCATCTACTCAGATGTATACTGCCTAAGACCACGAACAGTGCCGTCTACTCAGATGTTCAAACCAACAAGCCAGGAGTTTCTTCTTCGCCCATCAAATCTACACAGCCATCTGATCCTGCCAACTCTTCTCCATTGTAACTTCTCTCAAATGTACGCCTCAACCTTCACTTTTCACCACTGGCACTGCTTCAGGTCAGGTCTTTACCACGCAATCTTCTCATCAAGATTCCAACCCGAGTTTTCTAACCAGGCCGTTAATATGGCTTGTTCCCTCCAAAATTCATGCTGAAATTAATCCCTAATCTGAGATCTTAAGAGAAGGGACCAGCCAGGAAGTAATTAGGGTTCTGCCTTCGTGACTGGGTTACCCACTATTGGACTAACAGATGAATGAGCTATGTCACAAGCAGATGCGCTAGGGAAAGCCAGTTTGGCTTCGCCATCACCCCAGTACCCCGCTAACAAGACTGTCAACAGATGCTGACCCCCAACCTTAGACCAGAAAGGTGAGCCAAATTTTCTCTTCATAACTAACTTAGCCTCTGTTGCATTGTTAGCAGGAGAAAACAGCCTAAGGCACAGACCCTCCCTCCAGTCTTGTCCTCTCCAACATCTTCCTCCCTACAGTCAATCTCACATGACTGCGTTCACTTAAACCCTTTACCGAGCCCTTCACTTCCTGGGCACCCCGCTCTCGAGGAGCTGGTCCTTTCCTGAACCTCCGCTCTTGGCCTGTCCATGTGCCAATGACATAGACACACAGACTATTGCTGGGACACGCTACGTATTTGTCTCCAGCTCCAAATGACACACAAAGTATGATGTCCAATAAACAGGGCCTGACACAACACAATGTACTTAAATAAACAGACAGGCTCCAGTTGAACATACTACAGAAATAAACTATTCTTACAACATTCAGTTTCTAACTATCCGATTAAGTTTCCGTTAAGTTCCAAAATATAAAGGGTTTTGCCAAGGGTTATAGCTAAGGGGTTTGGCTATTTTAAACATGTATAACATTCTATTTAATTGCCTTTAAGTAGAAAACAATATAATTAGTATGTCTTTTGTGATTCTGAACCTGTAATTCCCTAGGGTCATCCCTCCAATTAAAGATCCCCCCTTATATAAAATGGAAGGAATAAATAAGGAAATTTTGTTTAAAAGGTACTACGTCCTATTCATTTCTAAGTAGTTGTTCTATTTTACTATTAAATTCTTTGTAGGCCTTATCACTTTTTTTTTTTTTTGGCAGTACTGGGGATCGAACTCAGGACCCTGCGCTTGCTAGGCAGACGCTTATTCCACTGAGCTATATCCCCAGCCCCCTTTGTGGGCCTTTAAAGAAATACTTACCAACTCAGAATTCTAAACATTTTGACTAAGAATTTCAATTATGTTAGACTACAGCTAATGAATGTTTTATTAGTGCAGCATCATGTATAGTACTATTATTTTCCCATACATTCCAGATTCCCTGGGCAGTTACCTTTTGCATATACTAGTACATTTTAAATGACCAACGTTTAATAAAGGGCTACACTCCTGGCACAGGCAGGCCCTTTGTATAGCCTATTTCTCATGCATGTAACAACTGTACCTGACATGTTCTACTCAAATTTAATAAAGAACAAAGAAACAAACAAATAAAGACCACTTCCAGCCAACTCAGAAATCCTAAGGAGACAACTCAACACTGAACAGCCAGTATGCAGCGGAACACAGATCCACCCGACTCCAGCGGGTCCCTGCTGCTTCCTTAATGATAGAGGGAGGCGGGCTTGTGCAACCACGTGACCTAAACTAGAATTTCACCTCCGTTGCAAATCACATGATCTTGGACAAGTCAGCTTTCCTGAGCCTCACTGTCCTCACATACTAAGGGAGGATCACAACAGGACATGCCTCCCAGGGACGCACTTAGTAACCGTCCACTGTGACTACGCGGTCTCTCTTGTTTAGTATAAACATTACTCACAGGAAGTGCAATATGCTTCTCTAAGAGCAAGTCTAACATCCACAACTAATGACTATTGATGGTGAAACTTTTCAAATGTTCACCACAATGCCCACAGCAACTTACATTCACTTCAGCGTAAGCCCTATTTCAGCGGATGGCACATTACCTGAGGCTCCAGGACAGACTCATTAAGGATGGACTGGGTAACAGGGTCTTGGTTCACCACGATGGGACCGAGAGAGGAATCAGGAGCCACCGTTACATTTGGAAACCCTGCAGAAAGAAAGAAAGTCATGATGACTTTGTTTCACTTAATTAAGTTGACTTCACAGGTTCTAGACCACTATAGATTTGTATCATCACATGGAAATCTCAAATAACAACAGCATATATACATCACTGTTTCCAACATTCATGTATGTATGTACACTCGTATATTTAAGCTCATTTTCACACTCAAAACCCCGTGCGGTAGGTACTATTTTAGAGATCAATAAATTGAAACTCAGAGACTACCAGCAACTAGCTCAGAGTTACACTAACAGATGGTTGACCCAAGACTCAAACTTTATACTAAAACTGTTTGTTTTTGAGAAGTTAAGATGAAAAATTAAGTCTATACACATTAAAATGAGTCATGTTGTATATGTGATGAGAGGCAAAGTTTTTTTTACAGAGAAAGTGAGGTTTTCAGTGTTAAGTTTTAGATTTCAAATTAAGCTTTACTCAGAACATACGTCAGTGATGGGGAACTTTTTAGAGCTTTAATGATGAACAGCCTACCACAGCACACATGCTACAGGTTCACCACTACTGTTTCATATATATACAAAGCAAGTGTTTTAATTTTATGGTAAAAACCCTGAAAATCGTCACACTTTGAACTTACGAAGTACTTCACATTATGCCATATTGTAACAGATGATAACAATTTGTCTTTCTTTAGCTGAGTAATCTGTAATAATCAATACCTCTGTAAAAAGCAAGCAAATCATTAACGACTCTAACCTTACAACCCCTGTATATTACCCTGAATACTTGTAATATATAATATTATGCCTGCAAAAGAACGTAAAATTCTTTCAAATAGTCAATAAGGAGAAGAAGCTTCTCTTTGGATCGGATACCTACCTGTGCGCCTGCAAGGTGCATCAACTAGTAGATTTTTGGCTGCAGCCATCAAATGATCAGATTTCTCCAAGACATCCTGCATCTGGTATTGATCAGAAAGAATCTAGACATGTGTTAATGACAATTATATTCAGAAACAAAACATTCACTTTTCAAATCACAAAAGACTACATATAAAGATATAAAATAACCACAGGCCGCCACCTCCCTCAAATCCTTCGGCGGCAATATCCCTAACTACCAGCAGATGGGGCTATTGCAATTGTTAGCGGCTCTCAAATAACAGCTAACAAACCAAACGCATTAAATTATGCCCAGTATACAGATATTCATGCAAACACATCTATCTATGTAACAAAAATTTTACTTAACCTTTCTCTATGAAAACTACTTTCATATTTTCTTTTAATTTCCATTCTATTTTTAAATAACCTACTAACTTAATTTCACAATTCATTAATAAATTAAGATCAACAGTTCGAAAAATACAGACTCTTTGAGCTCTAAACTTCGAGGGGTTCAATTACTAATTTCATAATCTATAATAGGTGATAATTAAAACAAGGTAAGATGTGTTATAGGATTAAACAAATGTCATGCTTTTGTGTTTATGAACAAATTGGTTTTTTATCCTGGACAACTAGGAACTCAGAAAATCCCCATAGTTGTGCCTCTTATCACACACTCTTAGGCGCCGGCGTAATTCTAAATAAACGCCATAGGCTAGAGGAAAAAAGTAAGTCAAATCTATCTACCACCACCAGGTGGCACTCTTAAATTGAAAGAAGTCAAGATTAACTGCCCAGTATCCAAGGCTGACTCAAGTCAATAAAACATCTGGTAACAAATGGTCTTAACAGACTTTCTTTATATCACAGAATTACATAATGTGACCTCAGTTGTAGTTTTAGGCCACAGAAAGATAAGTTACAGTAATACTTTTCCCCTCCTACTATATATAGCTGAGCAGATCAGCTAGCTCAGCTGGTGAAAATAAAGTTCTGAATTCCTTCCTTCCATAAGGAGTAAGCTTTGGAATGTTAAGGCCAAGAGCACAAGACTGGGGTTCTAGGTCCAGTCCAGGAAAACTAGGCAAAATCTGACCTCTTTAAACTTAAGTTTCTGATGTGGCAGTGGAAATACAACCACCTCCTCGACTCCACAGGGGTGCAAAAGGCTTGTGAACACACTGAAAACCTGTCTGTCACTCCAGTGATGTTTGGGAATGCTACCCCGATGTAAATGTCATTACCCATAAAGCAACTCTCTAGCCCCAGTGCAAGTACATGCAATTCAGAGTTCAGGAAAGAATGTAAAATGATTACAGTCTATTATTAAAGCAGAAAAATTACAAAAAGCTGATTTTATAATGGCTGTCAATTTTAAGAGTCTACTATAAAGAAAAGAACACTGATCTAGCAAAATAAATAATAAAGACCTCAGGCAGACAGAAGCAGACTGTGGAGGAATGATCTTACCAATCACACTGAAACCTGGTATTAACAAGGTCTCGGAAAAAAAAGGAAAAAAAAAAAAAGAAAAAAAACAAGGTCTCGAGGAAAATACTGCCCCGCCCCCTTCCGCTAGTCTCTGCTCAGGCTCCTTGGAACAGATGGTCTGAGTGGTCAAATAGCAGCAATGTACTGTCCTTTCTTTGCTCGTCCAAGATTTATCATTTGTCTCATAAAACTCATTCTTTTAACTGGTAAACTGATCTCTGCAAGCCCATCTGTGTATACTGTATTACTATCCCACAGGTGTTTGCAGAGTACGAATTTGTAAGTGGTGGTGAACATACTGGGTTTTCAAAGGTTCAGTCAGGGTCCTGCCCAAACATTACTGGTCTCCTCATTCTACCCTTTTTGTTCTCCGGCCATAGCAACTAAACGGAACTAAGAAATTACCGAGAGACTTGGGGCGCTGGTAGCTCTTGGAATTGTGAGATCTCTACGAAAGCTCCCTTTCTCTGAGTTGGGCTTGGACCCCAATTTCTTTGACTCCCATGGCCTGGATGCATAACAAAGTAGATGCTATCTAAGACTACGCTAGGGAAGAGTTCTTCCCTTAATTTATGCTAATCTAGCTGTGTATGGATTGGTCTTCAGACAGATGGGTTCTGCTAGCTTCAAAACACAATGAGTAAGCCTACATGGGTATGCTTAAGCCCATATCCCTTAGACACAAACATTACGTATTTAGTAACACTGAAATAAGATGGGACTTTATTTGTTACCAGATGTACTTTAACTCCAGTTATCCTATAAATATACATGTGCCCCAAAACATATTCAACAATCTGTCACATCATTTAAGGTGCCAAGGCAGGAGGCAATCTGTGGGCTGCACGCATGGTTCCTTATCCACCAACATTCTTTCTTCCTCTTTGCCTTCAACAGCAGCACGCCCACGATTCAGCCAAGTGCACAGCAAGATTTCACAACCCTCTTTGCAGGAGAGAACAACCATGCAATGACTTCCTGGTCAACAAGTTACACACTAAAACTTCTGGAAGGGAATGAATTACCTTCTCCATTTCTGCTGGCTTAGCGGACAACTGAAGGAAGCTGTGACAGCCACCTGTACTCAGAGATAGAAGCTGTGTAACAGGGCTGCAAGCTCCCTCCCCAGCTCCCCTTCACCTCCGAACTGTTTCAGGAGACAGAAGTAACTCTCTATTTTGTTCAAACCATAATGGTCTGAAGTCCTTTGTTTCCTGAAGTTTAATACTACACTCTCATGTACAACGCAAGTGTCCATCCATAAAACACTGATAAATAAATTATAGTAAATCTATACACTATGTGGCCATTACAGATAAAAGGTAAAATCTGGAACTAGCGGCTCAGTTAGTCTTTTCTCTAGCATGTGCAAGGCCCTGGCTCTGATCCCAGCACCACATTAAAAAAAGAAAAAGAAAAACAAGGTAGACTTTTAAGTGCTGACATGGAATAACTTTCAAGATATATTGTTAAAGAGAAACGAGTGAATTCCACTAAGAGGTTTTCCACCCTAAAGCATATAAGAGTCACTCAGAAAACTATCTAGAAGTATCTCTATTGAACCCCTGCTTCTGCCATGTTTATTACTTGGAGGGGAAACACAGAACATGAAAAACCACTAGAGAAGGAAAACCAAAGCCCAGAATTTGATCCACTGCGTGGGGCTGTCCTTTTCCCGGACAGAACTGCGCCTTCAGCCCTTTCAGTGAGAATTAGCATGTAACTTTCAACTTGCACAAGCCGTCCGAGATCACAAGTTATTTATCTATATGAGAGCATTTTCTCTGAATCCGTTATTCTTTTCTCAAGCTCATGTAAACATTTATTTGGGAGGTATAATCCTTCCTGATGATATGTCAGACTGCAACCTTCTCATTTCACCAAGAACCCTAATAAAGTTCTCAAAAGACGGTGTGACTGAAAGCTGACATGAGATGACACCCAGACTGCCCAGTGCCATAAGCTTTAACACGAAGCAATACTAAGAAGCAATACTACAAAGTACATTTCTTTACAATGATTTCAGCTCAAATTTTAAAAGTTCATTTTGCTGTAGTTTCCTCTTATTTCCCATATTGTTTATCCCTACGTATCGGATTACTTATCCAACACCCTACATCTGGCAAAAAGTTAAGCCTAAAATAAATGGCTTACTACCGAGTTGGATGAGCATACAACGTTCTTCTATATATTTACGTAGTCTTGCTAAGTAATCTAACAGCAGCGCTATTGAACTGAGAACAGTAACTGTAATAGTTGATGCACAGAAGAGGTTATGTATGTGCCAAGGACCACACTGAGCACTTTACAGTATTATCCAGACATTGTAAAGCTGGGACCATTCAGGTTGAGAAGTTAAATAATTTAAGGTCACAGAGCTAGTAAGTTGTAGAGCAAGAATTCAAAGCGCTACACTAGACTCTAATCATCATTCTGCTACTTTTTCAAAGTCCATATACAAGGGCTGAGGATATAGCTCAGTGGAATAAGCACCTGCCTGGCAAGCACAAGGTCCTGAGTTTGATCCCCAGTGCCGCAAAAAAAAAAAAAAAAAAAAAAGTCCACATACAAAATATAATCACAAAAATTACAAAATACAGTGAAGGTTTAAATTGTTAAAATTACAATGAAATATACATTGCCATTCACCCCTTCAAAATATTTCCCCTTGCTTCAAACACATTTTATTACAGTTCTTGCGACTTTTTAAAGCAGTTGTGGAAGTCCTCTTTAATGAGTGTCATTACTTACACTGTCCTGGTGGCCCTGAGGTCCTCAGTTGATTGAAAGTGTTTACCTTTCATGGTCATTTCGACTTTGAGGAAGAGCCGGAAGTCACGTGGTAGCAGGTGCAGTAAACAAGACAGATGAAGATGCACTGTGAAGCTTGTACAAGCTGCCCTCCCATTGGATGGCGCTGCGCAGGGGCATTCACTGTATTTTCATCACGCCGCTTAAGGATACGTACAAAAGAGGACCTCCAGGACTGTTTCAGAAAGTGCAAAGCCGGGTGCGGTGGCGCACGCCTGTAATGCCAGCACTTGGGAGGCTGAGGCAGGAGGATGACTGAGAGTTCGAGGCCTGCCTGGGCTACACAGTGAGTGCAAGGCCAGCCTGAACTACACAGTAAGACTCTGTCTCAAAAAGATGGAAAAAAAAAAAAAAAGGAAAGAAAGTGCAAGAACAATGGCCTAAGTTTGTTCAAAGTAAATGGGGATATTTTGAGGGCGATTTATGGCAATGTGTCTTCGACTGTAATAAATTTTCTATGTAAGTACATATTGTTTGGTTGGTTGGATTTTTTTGCTTTTTTGAGACAGGGTTTTGCTATGTAGTACAGGCTGGCCTTGAACTTGCTTATGTAGTTCAGGCTGGCCTCAAACTCACTGCAATCCTCCTGCCTCAGCCTCCCAAGTGCTGGGATTACAGGCGTGCGCCACCGCACCCGGCTGTACTTTTTGATCAGCCCTTGCAGATCACTGCATAAAGATACAATTACTAGAGCATCTCTAAAGTGAATCAAATTGGAGGAAAAAGAGAAAACCCCGTTTATCTCTTTTTGCAAATTCATATTAGCATTACCTCCTTCATGATAGACAATCTCGTTTTCTCTACATTCCAAGCTTCTGGTTTCTGCTTCCTGCATTTTCTTCTCAGAGCTTTTTCCTGGAGTTCCCAGTGTACTAATGCTCTGTTCTTTGATTTGTGTATTTCATGACGCCGTACCTATGTAGGGCGAAAAAAACAGAGGGGAATATTTTCAGTAACAAAGAAGTTGCCCATGCAGATGGCAGCACCACCTGGTCACCCAGCTCATCATTCTTTAATTTTTGGGTTCAATACACACGTTTCTATATATTCACAGCTAATTTCTCATAGTCCTCTAAATTTTCAAAAGTAATATTAAAAAAAGAAGCATCTACAGCTAGTGTATCTAGCTGAAAGACATACAAAAACAATACTAATTTCAGTTTCTTTTTCTCCAACACTATCCAATACACTAGTGCTCTTCGAACCATGGGTTAGGTCTCATTTAATGGATGGTAAAAATCAACTCGTGGGTCAAAACTGACATTTTCACACACACACACACAGCACAATGTAAAAAGCACAAACGCACTAAGTCATCTTTGACAAAGACAGCATTTTCGTGATAATCACACGATTACCGAGGATTAATGGTGTGGCCCTGCCATGTTTTTGTGTAGAGTGAGCCACAGAAGTGGCAGAAACACAAGGGAAGTGGGGGTCCTGGGCAGAGAGAAATGAACTACAGGTCTTAAGGAAGCAGCCACACGCGGTGGCACATGCTGGTAAATTCCAGGGTAGAGGGAGGCTGGAGCAGGACTATCACAGGTTTCAGTCCCACCCAGGGAACTTGATAGGACTGTCTCAAAAATTTTTTAGAAAGGGGGACTGTGTATGCAGCACAGTTTGAAGGTTCTGCGCTCAATCCTCAGTACCAAAGAGAGGAAAAGAAGAATTACAGAGGAAGAATGTGCCCCACTAATTCAATGGGGCAAGAATAATCTGTTCAACAAATGATCCTCAGATAACTGGATATTCACTTGAAAAAAAGTAAAGTTAGATCCCCTTCCTCACACCATCTACAAAAGTCATATCAAAAGAAATATAGACTTAAATTAAATGTAAGAGTTATAGCTATAAAACTCATGTGAGAAAATTTAGAAGTAAACTTTTGTAAATATTACGTTAGTAATATTTTATTGATACTAAAAATACAGTTGGTAAAAGGAAAAACAGACAAATCAGATTTCATGAAAATTAAACTATCATGCTTGAAAGGCATCATCAAAACAGTGAATAGAAGCTGGCTGGGTAATGCACACCTGTAATCCCAGCACTCCCAGGCTGAGGCACGAAGATAGCAAGTTTGAGCCTAGTCTATGCAACATAGTGACTTAGCAAGCTTGTCTCAAAATTTAAAGAGCAAAAGGCCCGAGGATATAGTTCAATCCCCAGTAACACCAAAAAAAAAAAAAAAAAAAAAGGGAAAAGACAACTAAGACACACGTAAATCACATCTCACATGAAACTTTTATCCAGAACATAAGAACTATTATACTTCAACAATAAAAACACAAATGATCCAATTTTAAATGACTAAAAGATTTAAATAGACATTTCTCCAAAGCAGATCCATGCAAAGGTATTCGGCACCTTTTCAACATCACTGCTCAGTAAGAAACTGCAAGTGAAAACCACGGTGGAACAGCACTTTATACGCAGGGGTAGAACGGAAAAGAGCCAGAACCCCGATGTGGAGAAGCTGGAGGCCTCGTGCACGCTGCTGGAATGCAAACGACGCAGCCACTTTGGAAAAGTTTGTCACCCAGAAAGTTAAAAATGGAGACGTTACACGCCCCAGGAGTTCTGCTCCTCACACATACACAGGGGAAAGGGTAGCACACGTTCACAAGAAACTGCGCGACTGTGCACAGCAGCAATATTCACAAAAATAAAAAAATGGAAACAATTCAAATGTTCATCAACTAATGAATCAATAAATAAAACACAATATTCACACTATGGAATATTATACAGCAACACTAAGGAAGTTCAGATAATACAGCTATCTTATAAGCTATAATATAATGCATCTTGAAGACATTATGCTAAGAAAAGGATTCTAGACACAAAGGGGCACATAATGGATTCCTTTATAAGCAAAATCCAGGATAAGCACATCCACAGAGACAGGAAGTAGACTAGCCCCTGCCGCAGACTGGGGGGAAGGAGGCACCAGGAGTGACTTAACGGGTGTAGGTTTCTTTCTGGGGCAGTGAAAACATTCTGAAATTAGACAGTAATGATGGCTGCACAACTCTGAATATACTAAAAACCATTTCAGCGTATGTTTTAATAGTGGAAATTTTATGCTATGTGAATTACACATAAATAAAGCTGTTGTTAAAATCCTGTATTCTGTTGCACAGTAGGGTACTGTATATTTCAAAAAAAAAAATCTAGAAGAAAGGATTTTGAATGTATCTACCACATGTGCAAACATGTAACAAAATCCACGGTACCCTATAAATAAGCACAACTGCGATATAAACTTAAATGAAAAAAATCTACAGTGGAAAATTTTTTAAAAGTAGGAGTTGAACAACAATAAAAAAGCAAACTAAGACCTGCGGGAGAGAAGGTAAGGGAGCTGCACGACTTGTGGCTCAGGTGCGGAAAGACGCACGGCATAATCAAGGGCTAAATCACTGCGCGGGGCGCATCAATACGTTCGCGAAACAAAGTCACAGCAAACGGTACCTGAAGTATCTGCAGGGAGGACAAGACGGACATGCGCGGGACAATTCTGTACGAGAGCGATCTCAACCATAACCCAAACCTGTCAACTGAAATCCCCACACTAACTGATACACCTAGGTAAAATCAGGAG
Organism: Dinomys branickii; assembly: GCA_004027595.1. Classification (NCBI taxonomy): domain Eukaryota; kingdom Metazoa; phylum Chordata; class Mammalia; order Rodentia; family Dinomyidae; genus Dinomys; species Dinomys branickii. Next base: position 14,294 of record PVLD010009484.1, on the reverse strand, counting down.
GTCCAGAGAATATGCTTTTTTGTTTTATATACACATACACAAGAGAAAACATAACTAACTCCCAGGAATGACTATTGTGTCTATGCTGAAGACTTGAAATCAAATACCATAAAAAACAACTTTCGATATTAGACGTACCAGATCCTCAGGAGTTGCCCGATGAACTGTCAGATCATTCACAGTACTCTGGAAGAAAAGATGACCTTTATTTAAGAAAAAAAGTTTCTTATAAAATATTAGCATGTACCAGATTATAATAAAGCTATAAATGGATTAAAAATCTGGAGACCAAAAACTTATTCTTTCCAGGAAATAGTATTCTCCATATAAATATTAACACATTACGATTAGGTGTCCCACAAATAATAACATACTTTAGGTGTCTTACAGAAAATAAGCACTCAACTATATTAAAACAAGGAATAAAAAAGGGTAGCATATATTCTAAAGAGTACATCTAACCAAAACTATAGTTTTCAAACTGTAGTCCATGGAATTCCAGGGTTCTTATAAAATTTCTAATGGCATGATCACCATGGAAAGGTTCAATTTACATCCACAAACATCTGTGGCATAGAACCTATTACAATATGAGATTAACCACTTGCCAGCCCAATTATTTAAATACAGGCTAACCAAAAATTGCATATGTTTTCATTAATTTTTATAATAGAAAATATAAAAACAACAATTTTATCAAATTTATTCAATACAAGAATCAATTGGTTGAAATGACACCAGCCCAAGTGACACTCCAGGCAGTCAGTATGTAAAATGCTGCTTAAGTGACTCTCAGGGTAAACTGTTAAGTGGTTAAATGTGTCGATTCTGCCTAATTTCGTAAGCTGTGAAAATAGTTACTTATGCAAACAGGCACTAACCAACACGGCAAGGCTACACACTGCACAACCCAGGAGGTACCAGGAGTATCCCAGTCCACCCAAACGGCGCCCCTTGGGCTCGTGTGGTGCCTGGCCTGCACACTCGAACAAACAACCCTGCAAGCTGGCACTTTCCAAAGTCACCTCAGCCATTTTGCTACAGAGTTAGAAATAAAGGAAATGAAACAAGTTAAGAATTTTACTTGTAGGTGTAAGAAATACAAAGGAGACAGTCACAACAGTTTCCAACATATTCAAGAGTAAACTTTTTGGCCATGACTATACTTGGGTCAAAGCTTTTCTACATGAAAACTGTTACTCTTTCAATGATGATTTAGAAAGGTACAAATTACAACCATAAGCACATGAGAATTATTTGTAGTAACCCTAATAAAATTCTAGCATACAAAGAAGGGATATGCTTGGAATTAATTTCCATGGAAAAAAATAATTCCATCGATACTACTAGTGTTTAAACTATTTTCTCTTCAAATTGCCTGTAAGTCTAATATACAAGTTATTTCAGAAAATGCCTCACTATTGTTACCAAAATAGTATGAATCAGTTAGACGCCTCCTCAATCATTTACTATTTATGCCAAATGACTGTTTTCCAAAACACCTTCAAAAGACAGATTTTTTTTTCCAGTTCTGGAGACAACAAGTAAATGAAAAAGATTTCTGATGTAATTTCAAATGATGGATTTCAATTTCAATGTGAGCAATAGCTAAATGTTGAAATACGAACGGAACTTCCCAAGTTAACCACTATGAAAGGGACAATACTACATTACCATAAATATTATGGCCACTTGGAAGGCAATAAAATAATCTAATCAGGGAAGTCCCTTTGTCCAGAAGTTGGCATTTTTGACAAGCTTCCAGAAGTTGTCCCTCTGCCCAAGATATCTGGCAACAGTGGTTACCTGGCCACTACCTTGAATGTTCCGAGCCCAAAAGAACTCCTAAGATCTAAGCTAAAGTGAAGGCACCCAAGGCTCACATCCAACTAGAACTTCAGGATGCAAAAGACAAATCTCCCAGTAATAAGAGGTGATACCCAAGTTAGACGCCAGGCTTTATATCTCCAGATACCTGTTTATATTTTAAGAGACTCTTGTACTGAAATTCACCAGTCTCTAGAAAGGTAAGCAACAAATAATGAAAAGGTAAGAGAACAAACATCACCCACCTTCCCAGTCAAAAACGCCACCCACAAAATCATGTTATCACTGCCTGCTAAGGACAAATCGAAAACAGGTCCCAAAAACCTTCAGACTTCAGCAACAGGCTCACTAATGTTGCCTTAAAGCAATGAGATTTCAATCGAAGAAGAGGTGAAAGGACTTTTTAAAAAGACACACTGCACCCAATTAAGATTTTAATTTGTTTTTCAAAGGAGCTCGAAGTTATGGCCAAGGCAGGCATATTCTAAAAACTCCCCAAAGAAGTCTGCTCTCCCACAGAGCAAGGACATAACACACCCAGAAGCCGGGATCTCTGAGTCCATTCACACCACCCTGAGCGACCAGGGCCACCTAACCACGGCGCCCGCCCAGCGCACAGTCACGCGGTCTCCCGCCCCCACAGGGACTCACATCCCACTCCTGCTTCACCGCACTTTTCTTCCTCTTCATTTTCAGGGCTTTTTTTCCACTTCCTCGGGGACCGTAACGGTTCACTCTGACCAATGACATCTAGGAGAGATACAAAATTTTTAGATGCAAGAAAAGGTAAGTAACTGCCAGAGGGGGAAAAGGTCACCTAGGAAAAACAAACTAACTTAAAACATCAGAAGAGAAATTTAAGCATCATGAAAGGAACAGGCTATCAAAATGCTTCATTCTTTTATTTTACTAATAGCAAATTGATATGGACACATGTAGCACAGTTTCGAGGGCATAGCTTAAATTTATTTGCTTAATAAACAACTCTTAAGAAAGAAAGAAATTTAGCAGGGAGCTAAGATGGAAGTCACGGTCTTTGGCGTCAGTCACACAAACTCACAATCAGTTGAGAAAACGCCAGTTACGTGCTAACAACACAGATACAAAGGGAAAGAAAGGGGAGGGGGAAGAGAATCGGCTTCATTCTCTATGTATTCCAACACCCCAAACCGCTACGCTACCTGCGTGCTTACCTCAAGGCAGCTAACCATCAGCGAACACATGAGGTAGAGTATCACACTTCCAAGCGACGCTATGAGGAGGTGATTACCGATTTTAAAAAAGAATTTGTCAGTTACCAAAGTTAGCCTGACACTCTTAAAATCACGATGGCAAGGACTAAACACTATAGAGAGTTAGAAAAAGACTTACAGAATCCGAACACCACAACTTTACAATATATGTAATTTTTTAAAAAACGTATACCATACACAACTGCTATTTAGATGCTCTTTACCTACACAAATAATTACAGAACTTTTCAGTTCATCCCCTTACTCTTAATTTAGTCAAACATTTCCCCTACTAAAAAAAAATTTAGTCTATTGTATTAAAGATGCTTAAACACAAATATTTCTCAAAAATTTGCCCTCGGTCTCCCTTGTTCTCTACACTCTCTCATCAGTCACACTCACTCTTTGCTTTTTGGAAACAGGGTCTCACTATGTAGATCAGGCTGGCCTTGAACTCATTATGTAGCCCAGGCTGGCCTCGAACTTGTGGTGATCCTCCTGCCTCAGCCTCCTGAGTGCTGCCATTACAGGCATGCCCCACCACACCCAGCACACATTCACTGTTTGGACTATGGTATCCAATTTCAGAGTTTACAATACAGCAAAGGAGGTGAGTCACCTCCAAGCTAGAGTGTGGCACCTGGGATTTGTCTGTCTGCGGTGTTGCGGATGGAACCCAGGGCCCTACCTACTGCAGGCAAGTGCCTCACCGCTGATCTACACCTGAAGCCCAACAACTAACTTTTATTACAGTGACGATAATGCTGTTGAGGCAGGGCTGACGACAGCACCCGCTAACACATTTTCCTACTGTGAGTGCCTACTATAAGTTAGGCACTGTTCTAGGCTCTTGACACGTAGTACCTTCTTTAATCCATATGATAACTCCATGAGATACTTACTACTTATTACTGATCTTAGACATGAAAAAAACTAAAGGAGAAAGAATTAAATAATGTGAAGTTCACCCACTAAGTAGCAGAGACATAAGTACCATTTGAAAAGATACGTAATAGAATAGAAATAAGAAGCTAAAACATACCATTTCATTTATGGTTAGTTTACTTTCCAACAAGGATGGCAGAACAATTCAATGGAGAAAGAAGTGTCTTTTCTATAAATGGTGCTGGGACAATTGGATATTCATATGAAAAAGACTCAAGTTAGACTCCTACTTCATATCATATACAAAAATTGCCTTAGTTAATTGCATTTAAATGTAAAGCTAAAACTATAAAGCTCTTAGAAGAAAACATAAACATAAATATTTATGAACCTTAAGTTAAGCAATGCTTTCTTAGCTATGGCACTAAAAGCACAAGCCACCAAAGAAACAAATAAATTGGGGTTCATCAAAATGTTAAAATTTTATGTTCAAAGGTACAATTAAGAAAATGAGAAGACAACCAACAGAACAGGAGATAGTATTTGTAAAGCATATGGCTGATCAAGGATTTATACCCACAATATATCCAGAATCCTTACAACTCAACTCTCAAAACATCCAATTTAGAAATGGGCACAGGGCCTGGCACAGACCTGTTATCCAGCGTTGGGGAGGCTAAGTCAGGAGGACAACGAGTATTGAGCAGGCCTGGGATACCCAGCAGGTTCAAAGGCAGCCCGGACTGCATAGTGAGGCTCTGTCTCAAACAACCAAGCTCAGTAAATAAAGAATTACAGTAAAACAAAAATAAAAATGGCCAGAGGTTTGGATAGACATTTCCACAAGTAGAACACTACAGATGGCCAATCAGCACATGCAAAAATTCCCAACACGGTTAGGAAACACCAGTCGAAGCCACAGTGAGAGAGCACCCCACACCCTTTCGGACAGCTGTAATAAGAGACAGACAACAGCAAGCACTGACGAGAATGTGCAGAGACTGGAACCCTCTTAGAGCCGCAGATGGAAACGTAAAATGGTACAGGCACTTTAGAGAACAGTCTGGCAGTTCCTCGGAAACATTAAACATAATTAACTATGTGACCTGGCAATGCTATTCCTAGGTATGTTCCAAAAGAATTTAAACATAAGTCCACACAAAAACCTGTACATAAATGTTCACAGCAATACCATTTTTCATTGACAAAAAGTGGAAATATCAAAAACGTCCCCCAACTGAAGAATGTATACACAATGTGATATAGCCACACAATGGAATATTATTGGATGGTAATAATGTAGGAGGTAGTGCTATATGGTACAATGTGGATGAATTTTGAAAATATTAAACTCTGAGAAAAGCTAAACAGAAAAGCCCACAGAGTTGCATGATGTCATTTATGTTATGGCCAGAATAGGAAAATCCACAAAGACATAAAATAGATTAGTCCAGCAGGTTTTGGAGGGAAAAGAAAACAGAAGGACTTCTGTGGCCCCAGGGTTTCTTTTGTGGTTTCTTTCTGTTCTGGATTTAGGTAGTAACAATGGTTGCAAAACTCTGTGGATATACTAAAACCACCTGTTTTCTTTCAAAGGATAAATTTTATAGTATGTAAATTATATCTCAATAAGTCTGAATTCTAAAAGATATCAGAAATAGAGTACTTTGAGGAAAAGAACTTACTTTATTTTACTTCTGATACCGGGAATCAAACTCAGGACCTTAGGCTTGGTAGGCAGGGACTTGTGCCACTGAGCTATATCCTTCACAGGAACCTATTTCAACCATGTAGATCTTTAGCCACTTACATTTCTATCTACTCTGCAGAAACAAAGAATGGCAAGCTGTCAGTTACTCCATACAACAAATTTTGCATCCTTCAGAGTTATGTTGAAAAGAATATTCAATGCCAGGGAATATCTAACTCTAAAATATCTGTCCATTCTCTTCTCTGTCTCTAGTAGGTGTGTTTTAGTCCAGGCTCCCATTATTTCTCCTAATTGATTTCCCTTTCACCCAGTCACTCACTCCCTTCATCCATCTATTAATTCAACTAATATTTTTAAAGTACTTGCTAAGAGCCAGGCACCAAATACAGCAAGAAAATAGAATAGCCTATGGCTTGATTGAATTTGTCATAGGAATACAGTTAAACAAATTAGAATAAAAAAGCAACAATTCCATGTGACATGGAATACCTTATCCTATACCATGAATAAAAGTCTGTCTCCTCTTCCTAATTCTCTCAAGCATATCTAAGCTGACAGCTAAAGCATGAATGAAAGCGTGGGAAAGAAAGAGCATGTTCCAGGCAAGGGCATGTAGTTTGGGAAGTTCAGTTTGACTTCACCGGGTAACAGGCTAAGGAAGAGGCTAAAACACAAATAAAAGGCAAAGGGAGGGTGATGTCCTCGTGAGTCACAGCAAACTGAACACGATTCTACAGACCCGCAAAGCTACTGAAGGACTTGGAGCAGGGAGTTTGGCAACTCTGGCCGAACTAGATGAACTAATCAGTAAGAACAAGGACTCTTTCCAAACACCGTCCCTTCCATCGAGTCTACTGAGACACAGGTCTCAGTGAGTACAGATCTCCAGCTTTTATTTTCTTCCTCAAAAGATTTTACCGGCGCCCACTGTAGAGAAGAACCCAACTTCAGAGCCCGCCCACCCCTTCCTGCCCGGCGGATCGCGCCCATCCAGCGTGCGCTGGGGTCTGTCTCTCTCCTGCTAGACAGTGACCCCGCTGCCCGGAGACTCCAGCACCCCCCGCTTCTAGCTCCGTGCAAAGCGTGCGAGTGCCGTGTGCCTGTGCACCCAGGGCTGCTCCCGCAGATAGCTCGCTGGACGATCGATCGCTCCGAAACGCACCCCTGGAAAACACACGAAGCCGCCCTGAGGCCTCGGCTGGGGAGGGTCCCCGACCCAGCGCCCGGGTCCCCACGGGGCACAGCGATGCCAGCTCGGTCCTCCCCGCCCTGGAAGTAGCCTCCAGTCTCTAAAGCTCGGCGAGCCTGGGGGCTGCAGATATCTGTAGCTCAACCTGCCTGGCAGATTTCCGGCTGCTACCTCCACTGAGACTGAAATTTCAGCGTCCAGAACTGCGAAGCCCGCCACAGGTTAACTCAGTCCACAGCTTCCGGTCCGTTGCCGAGTTACTAGAGCCCCGCCCCCACGCCTTTGCGTATTTCCGGCGAGCTTAGTGCGCAGGTGCTTTCTAAAGAGCTAGCTTTTTCGTTTGCTTGCTGAACTCTAGTTTTTCGGCAAAGAATTGCTGGATAGGCATGTAACTTCAGCCAGTACCTCGAGAATTTCGAAGTGCAAAGTGTTGACCTCCCCACCAGGTTTCACATATTTGTTTTCAACCTCAACTTATTTTAGGACGTTTATTACCATCTATCTATCTGTGTGCCAGAGATTTTTCAGTTTGTATATTAAAAACTCCTACTTATAAGAGGAAAGCACATTAAATACAAGTTTAAGTACCTAATGCTATGTCATGCTAACACCGATCAAAAAATGCTTGAGTGGTCTTATTAATACTAGACAAAGTATATTTCAAGGCAAAGACTATTGCCAGAGATAAAAAGGTCGATTCATAATAGTAAAGTAACCACTTTTCCAAAAGAAGATAATGAACATATAAACACTTACAAGCAGAATTTCAAAATACGTAAAGCAAAACCTGATCGTACTATGATGTGAAATTGAAAAATCCACAAAGACAGTCAGATGTCAGTGTCCCCCCTGGTTCATTTATAATACAAGTATATGAGAAACTGAAACATTGTAATAGACTTGAACAACACCAACTATGTTTATCTAATTGACAGTATAAGAGGCTGTGATCTGACTATACGGGAGCTGTTTACAAATTTAAAAGCTGGCTACAGTAAGAGACCCGGTGCCGTTAATCTCCATCAAAATACTCTTCTTCATTTTGGACAAATTTAACCCTTCATTCTTACCATTTTATAAAGTAGTCGTATGTTGAAGTAGTTCAGAAAGTCCTCTTTCATGCGTATCATTGTGAGGTGTGATCACAAATACAGTCAGTGCTGCCGCCTTGTGCCATACAATAGAAAGGTACTCTTGCAAAAAAAAAAAAAAAAAAAGTGATGTGTCCTAATATACCTTTTTCACTGGATCTGGCACTGCGTGACTTCTGGCTTTTTCACAAAGTCAAAATGACCGTGAAAGGTAGACGTTTTGAATCAATTCAGAACATCAAGGAGTCGACAGCAAAGCAACTAATGGACACTCGTAAAAGACTTCCCGAACTGCTTCAAAAGGGGCAAGAATGATTAAGTAGACTGGAAGTAGGGGGAGGTCATTGGAGGAGGGGTAACGGCAGTATGTGTTTTCCCTAAGAATTTTTAAAAATTTAAACATTCACTGTATTTTTTAATCATACCTTGTAGAATATTCCTGCGACAATTAGCAGAATAGCACATGCTTCTTAATGGTGTACAAAATATTTAGGATATAGGCAATAATCTGGACTCTAAAAGGAGGTTCAGTAAATTCAAAAGAATTCAAATCATACAAGATATGTTCTCTGACCAGAGTGTAATTAAATTAGATATAAATATCAAAATGATTGCTTTAAAAGTTCCCTTGGTGCCGGGGATGTAGCTCAGCAATACAGCACCTGCCTGGCAAGCTCGAGGACCTGGGTTCGATTGCTGGTACCAAAAAAAAATTTTTTTCCTTCAAAATTTGGAGGAAAACTAGCACACGTCTGACTAAGCCATTGTTAGAGTCTGAATGTGTCCCCCAGAAATTCATTAGTGGAAATGTAACAACCAATCTGAAAGTATTAAGAGGTGAAATCTTCATTAGGAAATTTATTGTAGATCATGAGGGCTCTGCCTCTTGTGAGTGCAATTGGTCCCTTTCCAGAACTTGAAGAAGACCTTTGGCCTTTTATTCAACTCTATGTAAATCCACAGCATTTACCCTTTCTACCATGTGAGGACACAGCAACCAGATTCTCAGTCTACTGGTGCTTTAATAATGGACTTCCCAGCCTCCAGAGCTAAAAAATAAATTTACTATTTTTAAATTATCCAGTATTTTGTTACAGACTAGGACAGCTATTATCAAGAAATCAAAACAGAAAACAATATATATTGAACCACATGAAAATGAAAATACAATATATCCATGCTAAACACCTATATTAGAAAATAAGAAAAAGCTCATATTCTACCTTTAGAAATTAGAAATGAAGAGCAAATTTTTTAAAAAGATTAAAATTTAAAATAAAAAATTAAAGTTGTAGTTAAGAACTTTCCCTCAAAAGAGCTACAGTACCAGATGCTTTACTAGAAAATTCTACCAAATATTGATAGAAAAAAATTACCAATTTTGCAAAAGTTGCTAAAATATTAAAGAGGGATACTTCCTAAGTCTTTACCATTAACCCACTGTGTAAATCAGAGAGATGCATGAAAGAAAACTAGGCAAATAGCCCTCATGAAGTTAGATGTAAAACTTATTAGCAAAATTATAATAAAATGAATATAACAATATATTTTAAAGATCCACTATAAATAATTGAGCTTGTCTTGAGAATTAATCAATGTAATTCACCATATTAAGAACTGCATGGATTCACTGGTTGATTTAGAAACAGATATATTCATGTCAATAGATGCAGAAAAAGCATTTGACAAAATACAGTATCTATTATGAATAAAAACCCTCAATTAGCCAGGAAGAGCAAGACACTTCACCAACCTGATTAAACATACCTACAAAAGTCTACATTTAACATCACACCTAATGGAGGAAGACTAGATGCTGTCCTTAGGTCACAAAAAAGGTAAGGTGTCCATTATTGTTATATCTGTTCAACGTTGTCCTGGAAAATCTTGTCAGTGCCATTTGGCAAGAAAAATAAATAAAAAGCATCCAGATGGCACAGCAAAAATAAAAACTGTGCACTCCCAGATGACATCACTTTCTATGTGAAATACTTTCCTATCATGCATTCTTGTCTATAGCAGCTTTATTTATAATCCCCAAATATGATTATCCCACTCCAAAAACTCATCAAAGGATGAATGGAAAAATATGTTGTTATATTTCCCTACAAGGTAACACTATTCAGTAACAAAAATGAATAAACTATTGATACAACAGCATGGATGAACCTCAGATCAACTATGTTAAGTGAAAGAAACCAAACAAAACACAGACTACATGCTGTATGGGACCATTTATATAAAACTCTAGAAAGTGAACACATGTAGAGTGACACCAGACGAGTAGCTGCTTTGGCACAGAACAGGGGCAAGAAGGGTAGGGGAGATAAACTTAAAGGATAAAGGAAAATGTGAAGTGTGATATTTATTGTCTTAATTGTGTTTATGGTTTAATGGTTATGTGTATGCATAACACATTTATGCATCTGTGAAAACATTCAGCTGTATGCTTTACATACATAATATCTTGCTGCTCATTATCAACTTCCGGCTTCCCCATACAAGCATCTGAGAGAATTCCCGGGGACTCCTCTTTATTTCACTGTAAAGTGTGCTTACTCTCCTGCCTTCCTGCTTTTCCTTTTACTTGCTGGAGATCAAACCTAGGGGTCTCTTGCACACTACCACTGAGCTACAACCCTGACCCTTGCCTTCTGTTGAGTCCCTTCCAAATCAAGTGATGATGGCTGCGTCATTTTTATAGCAAACTCTGAATAAATTACTCTCCATTCACATTTGAAGGATCTTCAATTATTTCTACCACTTTGTGTTCATGTATAATTTTATATTAGTTTATTTTTATTTTGAGGATACCTACCTTGAATACCACTGTAAGAATAATCATACGTTGTATATTTTATGACTTTTGAAATATAAAGATGCATAAACTAGGAGATGAGTCATGGGAATCTCTTGTATGTGCTAAGGGGCAAAAACAAAAAATGGAAGAGCTGGCCAGCATGACCAGATCCTGAGCATTCTGGGCTGACAGCTGCAGACACTGTTAGTCAACTTCCATTGTCATTTATAGTCTGGCCACTGTCCATCTGAACATTCAGCCTCTTCTCCCCTTTCTTCTGGTCATTCTCTCACTTGCAAGAGTTTGGCCAATTCTGCGAAGGTTAGTAATCCACATCTCCACCATTCAAGTATTCTCCAGTTCTGTCCATAGTCAACTACACTGGAAGATATTCTTCACCTTTCTATTGTGCCATCATCATGATCGTCTGAGGAAAGAAAAAGCTGTACAGAAGCATTTAAGATTGTGGATAGAGTGTAATAAACCAGTATCATAACTGCCATGATATAAACAATAGCAGTTAATGGCCTGTCTGTCTTCAAGAGTTTTACTTAGTTTATCTTCCAGCAGATGAAGTGTTTCTGTTTTAATATTTAGATCTTTAACCTTTTGATTTTACTTTAGTACATGAGGAGATTTATGGGTCTAGATTCAATCCTCTGCAGTTAGATATTCAATTTAGCAACTCCATTTATTAAAGAAGCTATCTTTTCTTTTAGTGTATTTTTGGCCTCTTTGTTAAATATCAAATAGCTGAATGTGTCTGGATTTGTTTTTGCTTTCTCTGTTTTGATCCACTTGATGTTTTTGTGCCTGTACCATGCTATATTTTTATCACTGTAGATTTGGAATATCAAATCTGTGACTGTGATATTCCCTGCCTTGCCCTTGTTACCCAGAGTTTCTTTTACTACTTTGGATCTCTTCTGGTTCTGTATGAGTTTTTGGATTGTTTTCTAGATCTATGAAGTGCCACTGGTATTTTTATTGGGATTGTGATAAATCTATGTATCTGTTTTGGAAATATGGCCATTTTTACTATATTGGTTCTGCCTTATTCAAGAATATGGATATCTTTACATTTCTGGTGTCCTTTTCAATCTCCTTTTTCAGATGTAATTTTCATTGTTGAGTTCTTTTACTTCCTTGACTAGGTTAATTCCTAAGTACTTAAGTTTTCTCCAAGCTGAGTATTTAAATAGTATTGTTTTCCTTACTGAATTTCTTATTAGTGTATGCAAACTCTATTCATTTTTGTGTGTTGATCTTTATCCTGCTACCATGCTGAATCTGATTTTAACTCTAGAAGTCTTTTAGTGAAATTTTGGGGGCCTTATGAGTGGAGAATAATATTATCTGCAAATAATGATATTTTGACTTTCTTTCCTATATGTATCCCTTTTATTTCTTTCTCTTCCCAGATTGCCCTGGAAAATGTTTTGAGAACTATGTTAAGGGCCAGGGATATAGCTCAGTGGCATAAGCACCTGCCTGGCAAGCACAAGGTCATGAGTTTGATTCCCAGTACCAAAAAAAAGAGAGAACTATATTAAACAGGAATGGTGGTAGTGGAAATCCTTGTCTCATTCCTGATTTTAGAAAGAAAGCTTTTAATTTTTCCTCATTAATATGATGTTGGCAGTAGGTTTATCATAAATAGCTTTTATCAGACTGAAATAGATCCTTCTACCTATTTTCTTCAAGGTTTTAATTATGAATGGTTGTGAACTTTGCCAAAGGCTTTTTCTGTGTCTGTTGAGATGATCATATGGTTTTTGTCCTTGTTTCTGTTTATTTGATAAATTATATTTATTGATTTGTGTATGTGGAACCATCCTTGCATCCCTGGGATGAAGCCTATTTGGTCATGTTATATGATCTTTCTGATGATTTCTTGTATTCTGTTTAACAATATCTTATTGAGGGTTGTTGCATTTATGTTCATTAGAGAGACTCGTCCATGCTGTAGTTCTTTTTGTTTTGATCCTTCTCTGGTTGGAGTCAGGGCAATTATAGTTTCCAGGAATGACTTTGGGAGTACTCCTTCCCTTTCAATTTCATTAAAGAATTTGAGAAGTATTGGAGTTAGATCTTTTCTGAAGTTATTGTACAATTCAGCAATGAATCCATCAAGTCCTGGGCTTTTCTTGGTTGGTAGGTCTTTTATTACTTCTTCAATTTTTGTTTAGTTGATCTGTGTATTTGTGGTAGTAGAGTACTGAAGTCCCTCATTATAATTATACTGATATTTATCTGACTTTTATTTCGAGTAATTTGGTTAATGAAGTTGAGTGCACTATTGTTTGGTGCATATATATTTGTAATTGTTATCTCTTCCTGTTGACTGATTCCCTTAATTAATGTCTTTGTTACTTTTTTCTCATTGCTGAGACAAAATACCTGACACTCAAAATTAAGGAAGGAAAGGTTTATTTAGGTCACAGTTTGTGAAGGTTGCAGTCCATACTTGGCTGGCTCCAAGGCAGAGTGGCACATGGCACAGGGCAACCGTTCATAGCAGCAGCAGACAGCAAAAGCAGCAAGAGCAAAATGGAGGAGAGCAGAGAGCAAGTTTCTTTCCCCCTCTTATTTTGTATGCAAACTATTCACCCCAGGGGCAGGTGTGGCATTCACACCCATAATCCCAGCATTAGACCAATGAATCAATCAAAAATCTAGAAGCCTGCCCCATGATTGCATAAGGCTTTGGGAAGAGAACCAGACACAAACCATAACAACTAATAGGCAATGACCTGCTTTGCCTCTTCTGATCTGTTGTGGCTTAAAGGTCACCTTGTCTGAAAATAGTCCTGCTTTGTTTTGTATTCCTATTGCATGGAATATTATTCTCCATTCTTTGACTTTCAATATATGAGTTTATTTTGGGGTTAACACATTCACAACAAGGTCATACTTCATACATCTTACTGCTGGCTAGCTGTGATTTGAATTCGGTCATCCCACCACCTTGAACCACCAGTGGAACATGCATGGCTGCCTCATCAACTAGCTCATACCATTGGTGGTACACATGAATCTAATCACTTTAATCAGTCCTTTTCACTAGTAAAATTAATAAAAAGTCTATACATGTACTGAATTGATTTAGTTGCTTATATTTGAATAATTACTGCTATTTATGCCAGGTAAGAAAATGATCACAATTGTCAACTAATTTATTTATTTCATTAAATTAAAGGAATCACACTGTGGGATTCATTGTTCATGTTCTCCTTCTCTTTATAATGTGCTCTTGAAATGGAGGGGAAGATGGCGACCAGGTGAGCAGCATGGGAGCGAACCTCCTTAATAAACACCACCAGCTCGAGACAGACTTGGCGAGCGTGAATGCCGGGACCTCGGCTGGGAAGTTTAAACTGGGCGTATTTCTCTGAGATGTCGGGGGAGATGTGGTAGGGCGGACCAGGCTGCCGGGGCAAGACGTGGGAAAGTCCCAGACGCTGGGAGCCAGGGACGATCACCGCGGGGAAGAAGCTGGGCTCGGTCCAAGCGCAGTGGGAGCGCGGCCGCCTCGGGCCCTCCCGCCCTCCGAGCCGGT
>PVLD010009483.1:0-76776 GCA_004027595.1 Dinomys branickii | reverse complement strand
GGGCATTTCACTAATTTTCAGCACAACAGACTTTGGTCATTCGGGGAAGGAAGGAGGTCATTTCCATGGAGGCTCACAGAGAGAGTCACCCAGAAGGCAGTGGGTGGCTATAGATCCTTCTCACCTGCCCTGAAGTCAGAGAAAACAACCCTGACCTCAGGCTCTTTGAAAGAGTTGTCTAAAAAGCAAAATGAACAGAAAATGGACTACAAAAATAAATTCAACACAGAGTGACTTCTCTTTATTTAATGTTATCTGTACATTGTTATACATATTTTGAGGTTCTTGTGTAATCTGTGCTGTTTTCTTCTTTCTGACCCAGTCCCTCAAAGCCTCAGTGACACGGCTGGCTGTTGCTCTGACAAGACTGGCAAACTCCCGAGGCAAGTTAGGGCCACAGCCCACATTTGTAACACTTTGTAATTTTATAAAAGTAAGATTATGACTCTTAAGACCTAGATTATTTCATGTAAAAGTGGGAACTTTGTGGAATCTCTTGAAAACCAGAGAACAGCAACAATGAAGTCTGTCTGCCTGCACGGAAGCAACGGCTGCACGCTCATCCTGGCTTCCTCTTATCAGTGGGACAACCGTTTGCCTGTGGAACGCAGTCCCAGCTAATCTCTTGTCTACTTCTTCTGGCTCAGGTCATCTACTTAAGTTACCTGTCTGGTTCCTACTGGAGTTGGGTTTTGCGACCTGTACTCTAATAACAGAATATTAAGTCATCAGTGATAGGGAATGATAGAAAAGACACAGTCCAGAAAGAACTCAGTGCATTCCTTTGCTGGATTTGCCTCTGCCCTAAAACAGGTGGAATGCCCCATCTGCCAGTATGAAATACAAAATAAATATCTGTGGTTGGTTGAAACACTGGTGCAGACTTTGGCAAGGGTGGTGGACTGTTTCTGTAATTTCAGGGAATGTGAGGTTATGTATGGCTTTCTTAGAGGAAGTTTAAGCCCTTGAGCTCTATTTAGCCTTGGCAAATGGGGTGCAGCCATTCTGAGAGCCTGAATAGTCCTTTCAAGTCCAATAATTTCTAGCCTACTATGGTCTTCTATACCCCAAGACATCTTTATTCCCCTAGGTATGTGACTAACAGGAGTGGGTAGAGCAAGATTCTTATTTCAGAAGTCAGTTGCAGAATGACTTAGAGATCTGATTAATTTCTCATATTTTGGTTCATTCAAAAATGTCTTCTTGTTCCCTCCTAACTTTTTTGCTTAAACTTTGAATTTGAAATAACAAAATATTACAGTTGAGGCTGGATTATTGCCCTTTAAAGTTTTTTCTTCTTTATTCTTCTATATGACCAGGCTTTATGAAAAGCTATTTTACTCTAAGAAATTAGATTTCTGGTTATCAGGAGCCCTAAATAGACATGAATTACAAGAACGTCCTTTGAAAACCCTATGCAGCACTTGTTTCATTAAATTCCATGAAGCAACCTTAATTTAGAGGAACACTGGATAGGCTGTTCTTTTAACCTATTATTACTTTGGCCAGGCCCATAAACCATATTCATGGATGATTCCATCAAGAAGGACAACAGTGGGATTAATATTATTTCAGGATACAGTAAATGCCACAGTGATGAAGCTGTTTAAGATCTGGTGCGCACGGTGTCACACTGAATGCATTGACATTTACTCTGCTATCACTTCATTTCCAATATTCCTTCCAAATCAGCCGATGCTAATGCTTCAGCGTGTGTGTGGAATACAATTTGGGTGGGGGTGGGGAGCCTAGGAAGGGATTGTACAAGTCCTTTGCCTTCCTTTTCTTCCTTTTGGTACTGAGAATGGAGAAACTATTGTTGAATAGTATTTTACTCCAAGATGTCAGTTCTTACAGGCTCTCAGGACCTGGCCTTTCTCCTGAAGTGGGATCAAAATAGGTCATGAGACCCCTCTTAGGTGTGACTGGACATGTGGTTGGTATCAGTCTGATATGAGCTAAGGTAGCATTTCTTGCTATCTTTGCTATGCTTGGAATTATGTACACTTGAGAATGGAAATGTCTATGATGGACATTCTACTTAGAAAGTTTTAGTTGTGATATTTACTGAATCTCCTTGGTCCTTAACATTGATGCCTTCAACGCCAACATAGGCTTAAAATGCTGGGTATATGAAATCGTCTGGGTGGTTTTGAGGAATTTCTTTTAAAGAAATGGCAGGGGTGTTATATATCACAGCATTACTAACAATCTCTCAAGTGGTTATAGCTCCCAGTTTTGAAAGTCGGTTCCTCATGATGGGAAGGAAATTTGAAGGTTGTCTAGTTAGTTCGTGGTTCTCAAATGTTAATGTTTCTGTAAATCATCCAAAGTACTAGTTAATTTCAGTAATTATAGTCTGGGAAAATGCCAATTCAGCTACGGTAGTGTGAGGATTGAGAATCTATACAGCATCTGAGTCTCGGATGATTCAGATACGGTGACTTAATCATTCAGACCAATCATAACCCATATTCTCATTGGGTAAGCTCCTAGTATATGTATAAGCCTATCTTGGTAGGAATCCTCTCATATTCTCTGAAGATAATCTACTCTGTCTTTGAACACCTATGCATATGCACATTGCAACTCAGGTCCTCCTCTCTGGACTTGTCAATTTTTGGTACTGTTAGAAAGCATTTCTCCTGTTGAAAGAATCCTTGGATCACTCACACTGGGAGGGCTAGAGATCCAAGGGTAACTCACCTCCTTAGGGCACATCCTTCCTGTTAACCTCTATGCTGACCCCAGACATTCTGGTATAGGAGAAGTTATTAAAATTTTTCTAGAATGTCTCCTCCAAACTCATGTATTCAGAGGACTGGATCATGCGGTTATGATAGCTGACCTATTAGGAGGTGAGGCCTTGTGGAGGTGGGTCACTGCGGGTGTAACCTGGAAGAATATGCAATACTTTACATCTAGATGCCCCCCCCAAAGCCTCATTCACTCCTAGGTGGGGCTTTGGGGGGTGACTGGATCATGGGGTGTAATGCTGAGCAGTAGATTAGTCTATTAATGAGTTATAGCTAAATGTGATGGTGGAAAGAGGTGTGTCCCTGGGGAATGTGGCCTGGAATTATAGATCTCCCACTCCCTTCCTTTGATTGTTACCTGCTTTCTGCCTCCATGCCATGAGCAATTCTCCTCTTTCAGGCTGTCCTGCCTTGGAGCCAGCTGACTGTGGGCTGAAATCTCTGCCAACTGTGCAACAAGTTGAATTGGGTGTCAGGTATTGCGTCTCAACCAGAGAGTAACTAAGGCAGATACATTCTTTCCTCCAGCATCTCCCTTTGCTCTCACTTCCTGGATGCCATGTGAACAGTATACCTCCACTAGACCCTTCCACTCTTCCTTCCTGCTTGGAGCCAGCCAAATAGGAACCAAATCTTCTTCTAAAAATCATGACTCAAAACAAACCTCTCTTCCTTTCAGTCAAGAGTGTCTGGTATCGTGTCTCAGCGATAGAACAGTAATAAAGGTATCTTGCGACTCCACTGAAGATATCTGATCTGGATTTCAGAGAAAGGAAAAAGTCCAGGGCAGGTAGGAGCAATAGAAAAGGGCTTTGTGGACAAAGGGAAGGGGAACTGTCAATTTATATTGGGCTGTGCCTAGCTCACTTAATTCAACTAAGGGTTTTGGGGCTAAGGAAGCAAGTGCAGTGCATGGTATAGGAACACATATAGTTTCTTCCAAGGAAATAGAGGGACAGGAGGGAGTTTAAGGCAGGGCTCAGCAAACTTGTTCAGTAAAGGACTATGTAAAAATACTTTAGGATTTTTGAGTTATACAGTCTTTGTCAAATATAACTGGGCTTGTAGCATGAGAACAGTCATAGATAAGAAGTAAATGAAAAAAAAAAGAAGTAAATGAATCGCTATGATTATATTATAACACAACTTTGTTTATGAAAGCTGAAATTTGAAGTTTATATAAATTCTAAATACCATGAAATGTTATTATTGAATTTTTTTCACCATTTGAAATGTAAAAACCATACTTAGTTCCCCAGGAAATAGTTGCTGTGGTTGGGCCAGTGGCTATAGTTTGATGATTACTGGTTGATGGCCTAGATGTCCAAGCTGAACATTTCCCTGCCCAGAGTTTTGTGAATAGGTGATTAGAGTTAGAAACAGTTCCCAGGAAGGGGACTATCAATAGTATTCATAAAAGCGAGATGAGCCAGAAACTTGTGCCGTGCAGTGGGATGTTATTTTACAGCTATATTTGGTTCTAAGAACTTGTTCTATTTATTTATTTATTTATTTATTTGTGTATTGGAGATTGAACTCAGAATCTTTGCACTGAGCAACATACCCAGCTCACCTTTTTAAAATTTCTTATTTTGAGACCAGGTCTCACTAAACCAAAGAATCTGTTTCTTAACAAAAGTGGGGCCTGAAGTCATTGAGAGATTTTGATAACTATTCTATTCCCTTTCACCTTTACTCTTTCCCTTTTATTGTTTATCTTCTCTTGCATGGCCTTTCTGATTCCACTCTGCCAAAATGTCATTTGTCTGTCTCATCAAATTTCCTATTACATCTTCTTAGGTGTTCAGGATTATATAACGTTTTTCCTTGAAAAATACTTCCACAATATCTTGGAATACAATCACCATCCTTACTTGATGATATTTGCCTTTTCTCTAATACATACAAAAGAAATGAAGAGCCCACATGGAACTCCAGGGAAAAGTGTACTTAGGGTGGGGAAAATGAGGTATTCACATGTCCAGCAAGAGTGAAGCAAAGTAGCTCTGTGCCTTGGAAGAGTTATCTTTTTTCAGGAGGAGGAACAGGTCAGGGAGAATGAGTTCAGTGGAAGATGTGTCAAGACCACCTTGCCTAGTGGAGTTTTACAACCCGTCATGTAGATATGTTGATCAGGGTGATCAGATCCAGAATCTAGGGAGAAAAATGAAGCAGAGATAAAGATTTGGGAATCATTGTACACTTACAACAGTTAAGGTCTTCATGGTGAGGACGGAAAAACTAACAAGGGAGAGGAGTTAGGCATGTGACAACAGGGCACAGCAACGTGTAAGAGGAAGGTGGAGGCAGATAGAGAAGGGAGAAGGAGAACTAAGACAATGGTTTTGCTAGTTATGGTGGTGTACACCTGTAATCCTGGCACTCAGGAGGCTTAGGCAGGAAGACTGCCACAAGTTTGAAGCTAGTTTGGGCTATATATTAAGTTCAAGGCAGCCTAAATTATACAGTGAGACCCTGTGTAAAGGAAAATGGCATCAGTAAAAAAACTAGGAAAGCCTGAAGGAGACAGTAACCAAAGCATTAAAAGCCACAAAGAAGTCTACTGAAAAAGTGTTGGAAAAGTTAACACTGCATTTAGCAATAAGTGGGTCATTAGAACTTTGGACAAAAGTTTGAGAAAGCAAAATGTGGTAATTTAGGTGACATGAAGTACAATCAGTTGTTGGACATTATTAAAAGTGATACAAATAATACAAAGTAATCAAAGAACCTATCTTCTTGTGTGTTCTCAAGTTTAAAAGACTACATGAAGAGATCAGCAGAAGAGTTGGCCTAACAAGCCTCTCTCATGTCTGTCTGTCCAGCCTCTTCTACAATTTGGATAGCCCCACTGGGTTTCCAAATAGACAACACCTTTATGAAGCTTGGTCACCAGGATGTGTCTTTTGAACTTTGTCTGGCAAAGGCATGAAGTAACCTGTCCCTTCCATCTCAGCTGGTCCTGTGATGGGAAAGGCAGTACACTGTAGACTTCACTGGTTCAGTAACTCTATCATTCAGATGAGGAAACTACAACTCAGAGACATGAGGTCACTTTTTAAATATAACCTGGTGAATTGGAGATAATTCAAGAGACCTGTGTTTTAGTTGAGGAGTGTTTCTATTATACCACATTACCTGAGTTGAACAATTAAATACATAATACTTCTTTTGGAGGTAGCAAATATACTGTTATGGTTTAGATCTAAAATGCTCCTCTCCTAGTTCTTATGGTCAGGTGCAGGCCTGGTCAGAAGAGGCAGGTTATCAGGGCTACGATGTGGAAGAGTATATTCTCACCCCTGGTGCTTCTTTTCTCTGGTTCTTGGCTGCTGTGAGTTGAGCACCTTTCCCTTTGCTAGGCCTCTCTGCCATCCTTTTTCAGCCTTGGAGCCAGGTGACAATTCACTGAAACTGTAATCAAAACAAACCTCTCCTCCTTTTAAGTTGTAAGCACTGGGTATTATGTCCAGTAACAGGAAAGGAACTAATACAGATGTTGGTACCAGAGAAATGGGATTATTCCTGTTACTATACTTGACCATGTGGTTCAGAAGCTGGAATTGGTTTCATGGAGAGGTTTAGACAAGTTTGGACAATGGGCTAGAGAAGGCCAAGAATGCTATAAACAGCTTCTTGGGCTATACTGGCTGAAATGCAATCAGAATACTGATAGAAATGCAGAGAGTAAATGACAGGTCCAGGAGTTTTAAATTTAGAACAAGGATTTCATTGACAGTTGGACTAGAAGGCATGTGTGATACCTTTTGGCAGAAAATGTGTCTACATTGTGTCCATGTCCTGAGACTTTGCAGGAGACTGGGAATAAGGGTGGTAGACTAATTGATTTGGTAGAGGAAATTTCAAGGCAGCCCAACATTCAAGCTGTGTCATGGGTACTTCTGGATATATTTAGCCAGATTTAACATGAGAATCAACAATAAACAGCTGAGCAGAGTGGTTTGAAAGTTTGCAGTTTGTCAGAAAGGAAGTGCCTACAAAGTTAGGGCAAGAAAGATTGTGGTTACAGAAAAGATTAACATTAAAAAGGAGTCAAGCAATTTGTATCAGGAAAACATGCCTGAAAGGCATCTCAGAAATCAGCAAAGCTCTTAACTATCTCAAGATCAAGAATGCAAAAAGCTCTTAACTATCTCAGGACCAAGGATGTGAAACTTTTCATTTGAGAAGGCAGTCCCTGGGATACTTGCTCATTCAGGGCCACCTGGGGAAGTACATCCCCAAGTTCAGCCATCCATGTACTCGAAGGTCGATGCAACCATGGCCCAAGGGAGCCCTGCTCTTTCTTGTGCTGATGGGCAACCTTGGCCTCATCCTTACAGTGATGATTTTTCAGATATACAGAATATAAAATTTATGGGATTGTAAAAGCATCTACTCAGATTTCAGAAAAAGGCCTGGAAGGCCAGATAAAAATGTGTGATAGAGTTACAATCTACCAGGAGTCCAAAAGAGGCAGTATGAAAAATTGTAAGAGTAAAACCAAAGGTGCAGTGGAGACCCCAGGAACGTGGAGGTGCCAGGGATGTGGAATATACTAAAGAAAGTACAGTTGGTGAGTGGAACCACCCCAAGATAGAGGACACATGGACCGCAACCAACAGTGTTGTAGGGGTAGGATTCCCCAAGACTTTTGTATCTCACATCTTAGCACTGCCTTCCCCAGGTGGTGGACATAGAGCCAAAGGATTAAATATGTTTGCTCTACTGGGTTATGGTCTTGCTTTGGCCTCATTCTCTCTTTATTTCCTCCTTTGGGAATAGGAATATTAGTCTTTGCCATTGCATGCTGGAAGTATTTAACTTTTGATTTTTACAGGGGCTACAGCTAAGAGTTTGGCTAGGGTCTCAGGGTACACTTGGGATTTATAATTTTCAGCAATGCTGGAATTGTTACAATTTTGGGGCAAACTAAATGCATTTTGCCTAATGAGATAGACACAAGTCTTTTGGGGGCCGGTGTAGAGTATTATGGTTTAGATTAAAAATTTCTCCCTAGTTCTCTTATTAAGAGAAGGGGCCTATTCAGAAGGGGTAAATCACTAGTCATATGACTTAGAAGTGTATTCTTGACCCCAGCCCCTCCCTTCTTTCTCTGCTGCCTGACTACTATGAGTTGAGCACCTTTGCCTCTGCCATGCTGCTCTGCCATCCTGTTCCTGCTTTGGAGCCAAGCAAGGAATGCAACCATCAGCCAAAATAAAATTCTTTCAAGTTGTGTGTGTGGAGTATTTTGTCCCTGCAATGAGAAAGTGACTAAGACAGATTTATAATATGCAACTTGCCATACTTTAACCAGTTTTAAGTGTTCAGTTCAGAGGCATAATGTACCATCATAATATGGTTTAACTATTACCCCCCATCCATCTCAAAAACTTTATCACCTTCCCCAGATAGAAACTCTACGCATTGAACAATAGTTCGCCAATCTCTCCTTTGAGTTGTTCCCACATTTTGGCTATTACAAATAATGCTGCTAAGCACATTGGCATATAAGCCCAACGTTCTGTTTGAAACCCTGTTTTCAACTATTTTGATATACATCTAAGAATGCCATTTCTGGGTCATGTGATACTTTTATATTTAACCGAGGAACTGCCAAGCTGTTCACAGACATTTTTTGATTATGCAGTACTTGGAGCATTAGAGATACAGTAGTACTTAGAAAACATCTGCAGTTAAGGCCCTCACAGTGTGGTGGAAGAGGAATAGTGTAAATACAGACTGGGACAGAGTGTTGTGGGAATGATGCAGAGCAGCAGCTCAGAACCGGGAAAGTCCACAGCAGGGTCAGCCTAACGATAGCAGAGTCAGGAAAAGTTTCCTATGGAGGGTGACCTTGAAGAAACAGATAGTGAAGGATGAATAGCTCAAAAGTTTACCAGGTTTTAGGGTAGTCCTTTCCATTTCAATTACTGGGAACAGCATGTGATAGGCATGGCCCATGATTAAGAGAGGGTTGGAAAGTCTACTGATAGTTGTTTCTGCCTCCTTAAGATCACATACTTAGTTGTTGCTGACATTGCTATGGATATAAATGGGGGAAATGGGCTTTCATAGCCAGTCCTATTCGGTGTGAGATCTTGGGAGAAGTCTGATTCATGAGGTAGAAGTTCTGGGCTCCAGTGTGGCCCAAGGCCCTAGGATCTCCCAGACAGAGAAGCCTTTGTGTATATTGATATTTTTTTCTTCTTGTGCAATCAGATAATACAATTCACAATAAGGCAACAGAACCAGATGAATAGTAAATGAAATTTCCAGTAGGGCGATAGGTTGATAAGAGTGGCACTTTTGGTTTGCAAATGGGCTTGAGGGTACTGGAATCCCCCTTCTCTTCTGTCCAGTTGAAGAACACCTCTGAAGGGCAGGTATATTAATTAGAATTCTCTAAAGGAACTAAATCAATAGAAAATACATGTGTAATTGTGCAAAGGTATGCATTAGGTAGACTTACCGTATCAGAGGTGGAAGAGTCCACATTGGCCATCTGCATCCTGGAGAGCTGGATGATTCAGTAGGTGCCAAGCCCAGAGGATGGGAACTACAGAACAGGAGGGATCAAGGATGCGGCACCAGGACAAGGTCGAGGGCTTGGGAGGTCACGGTGGCGTTGCTGGCGGAGTCTGCATTAGAAGGCTGAAGAAACTGGAGACTGATGCACAAAGGCGACGGTGAAGATTGGAGGAGGAGAAGCTCTTCCAAACAGGGAACATAGCCTTCTTCCTTCTCCCTTTATCCAACCCAGGCTACTAAGCTTACTGGTTGGTGTTTGCCACATCTGGGGTGGGTCATTCCTCCTCAGTCTGCTGGCCAACATATCAGTTACCCACAGATACACCCAGAACTGGGCTCTACTAACCTGCTAGGGTTTTCTTAATCCATTCAAGTTGACACATTATGATTAATAGTCACAGAAGGACGGCTCCATAGTGGCTTTGTTGGATTTCTTTTTCTACCCTAGTTTTCTATAGCTCTTAAGAAGGGACTGTCAGTGGTTGTTTCTTATACTGTCTCAGTGGGCAAAAGCTACAGGGAGATCTTAACGGCAGGAAGTCAATCTAATGGACAAGAAAAAACTCCAAACAATGTGAGACCTGGGTAAAAGAAAACCTAGGAATGGCATCAGTCTCTCTCACAGAAAGCTCTGACCTATGATTGGTATAATGTCCAAGACATCCACTTCTGACCTGCAGCCTCTGGGTCTCTCAGAACTGCTCTCTGGCTTCTGTTGGCTGCAATTGGAGGCACCTCTTTCTGCCATCTCCCTTGCTTCTGGGGAGGCCAGAATCTTGCAGCACCTGGACTGTGTAAGAGTTGGCAGTGTTTCAGCCTTTAATGAGTATTTTGATTCTCAAGAAGGATGAGGTGAGGGATAGCAGCTGTATGATTTTCTATTTTTCCTCTGCCAGTCGCCCTCTCATCTTTTCTTCCTTCCACTTTTTCTTCATCTTTCTCCCCATTTTGCCTTCTCTCTCATTTTCTTCCCACCTTCCTATTCCTTTCTGCTTGGCCTTTACACCTTCAACTTTCCTCATCCATTCTCCCTTGATTCTCTTTGTGAGGCCAGTTATTCTAATTTTTACATGAATGGTGGTAAGCTGAGGAAGGGGGACCTGGGCTCCTGTTAATGACGGAGTCATCTCTCACACCAATTAAGAGGACTAGGCAGGGAAAAGTGGAAGGGTAAGGGGTTGGAGCTATTTTGGGAGCTAGGCAGTTAGTTTGGAGGAGGGGATGTAGAATTAGGACTTATAAAGATAAAGGTGAGGAACTTCCTGGCCAATCTCAGCATCACTGGAGAAGCTGGCAGGGAACAGGAACCCCAGCCTTCTGCATCTCTCCATCAGACGCAGGAATTCTCTGGTGCATCACTTGGAAGGGGCTGGTTGAAGAAAAGCCATGGGCACTATCACAGCTTTAAAAGACATGCTTTTTTGAAATGTCTTCTGGGAAACTCAATCCACTGAATTGCTCTTGCTTTAGTAGATGATCTGCTCAGGGACGGTTCCCATGAAAGCACAGAAACGCACATCCAACTTAACTTCTGAGTAATTTTTTATTTCCACATGGTGAATGGAACAAGATTGGAACATGGGCTCCCTGGCCTCTGTGGAGCAGATGATAAATAACTACATTCCGTGGAGCGGCTACCTAGAGCTATCCTGTTGTTGCTGAATCAAGCTGGCTGATTAAATAGCTAGAAGATGTATCGGTTCTATTTTCATCTCTGCTAATTTGCAAACACATCCAGCTCTTCTCTTCAACATGGTCTGAGCCTTCAGGTCAGTGTGTTTAGACTCTGGATGCTCCACAGTAAATTGCTCTGGAGCAGTTGAATGTGGATTCAAAACAAAACAGCCTCCCCGGGCTCCTGTTGTACCTGTTTAATGAGTAGAGTTGGTTATTAGCAGGTTGTGGGTCCTCCCCTCCTCTTCTTTTTGTAGCCCCTCCCAAAGCTGGGCTCTTCCTGGCCTGCCATGCTCTTGGAGCTGGAATGCCCACTCAGTCAGTAGGCCAAGCAGCTGGGCAGAGTCTGTTTACCTTGGCACTAGAGGCGACGTGCAGCAGCTATGATAAGTCCTTTGAAGAATGATGCTCAGGTGCAGGAGGCCAACTTTGAACAGGGACTCTAGATATGGAGAGAGCTGAGGGAGTTGGGCTAGACATTTCCAGGCTTGCTTAATGTTTCATTTCCCTTTTTATGACCATGGAGCCCTCAGCAGCTTTAACAGGACTGATTTGGCTCCACAGTAGGTTGAGCTGATGAGAGGCAAGCATCGGGCTGAAACTGATGCAAGGGAGGAAATTCACAGTCACATCCAAATGCTTTCTGCTTTGCTTCAGGATTCTTTACCCTGGCAACATAGTGAACCAGCTGACCAAAGGCTTGCCAGGGCAAGAGTTAGGGGTACAAAGTTCAGGGCTGGGATGGGGGAGGGGCCGGAGGATAGGATGTCCTCTGCTTATGAGGTGGCACAGGCAGGTTGTGGGGCACAGTTGGAGGCAGGGATGCTTTCTATGAGTTCTTTCCTGCGTAGCTGTATGTCTTTCCTCCAGGGAACACCTATGGTCTTTGCTTATGTTCTAACAAGATCCCTGACCACGGGTCTGGCCCCTGGCTGACAGTGCAGCCAAATATAAACAAACTAGGGAAGGGCTTGGTGTCAAACATTATGTTTACTAAACAAAACCGACAAGTTCTCATTGTTGCGTGAGGAAGCCCTGCAGCTCTCAATTCCCCAGAGCTGAAGAGGATCCATTTTATTGAGCTTGATAATGACAGTCCTGGCTTGAACAGCTGGGTAGTTTGTATTAGCGCTAAAAGACTCTGGAGGGCAGTTTTTCTTCAGAAAAATTATGTTTTTCATTTAGACCAACAACAGCCTGTCTCAACATACTTTCCTATAACCTTAAAAAGAGTGGGAAAATCATAGCCCAGGCTGTTTTCCCAATATTAAGGTGGCTAGAGTTTGTAAATAAAAGCAGAAGAGATCTAGTTAAATTTTAATTTCAGATAAATAACAAATACTTTGGGGCATCAGTATACATTAGGTAATATTTGGGACGTACTTGTTTTAAAAAGCATTTGTGGTTCATTCGAAATTCAAATTTAAATGGGCAGGCTGTCTTTTACTTGGTAGTACTTCATGCCTTTCCAAACATCCCTGCTTATATACCTTCAGTGACAGGAAATTCATTACCTTCATGCCTTTCCAAACGTCCCTGCTTGTATACTTTTGGTGACAGGAGATTCATTACCTTTTACAACAATCATTTCATCATTCAACAGCTGCAATTACTAGAAAACTCATTTACACATTAAGATGACACATCTTCGTGTAAACTTCTGGGGCTCCTTGGAATATCTCTAATCCATCTGCCATATGACAACTTTTCAAATGCTTGTTAACAACTCTGTGTCTTCATGCTGAATACCACCTATTCTTTTCATTTTCCTGGTTTCAGAACTGGAGGTACCCTTATGAATGTGCTCTGCTTATTTAGGGTCCTTATAATCAGGTAGGACTCGGCAGCCTGCACAATGCACCTGATCAATACATTGTGCATGTTGTTGAAAGTCGGTGCCAAGGAGGTCTGGCCTTATCATCCTGGCCGAGGTACAGCCTTTTCCTGAAGAAGTCCTGCTACCCGTTGTCTTAGAGTTTGGACCCTTAGAGAGATATACACTCTTAGGTATATCAAATGCAAAGTTGGTAATTTCATTCTTATTTTAGATGCTAGTTACAAGTTAGGACAATTAGCATGATCAAGAGTCATGTTAGATGTTCACTGAAGCAGATTTCATAATAAGAATACATGTTCTGTTTCAGGTCACATTGGAGTAATGGACAAAGGCACCAATTTGAGTTACGAGCTGTGCTACAAACCAATTGCAGGCCTATGGAAAAGTCACTTTACCATTTTTTTAATTTCTTTTTTTATCAGTGTATGTTTGTGATACATAATAATTGCCTTCATCTTGGGGAAATGGTACACACACATAGCGCATTCCTTTAGCTCTTGGATGCTCAGCATCTTCATCTTCAAAATGAGAAATTTGAGATAATTCCCAGGCAGCAGAAGGTCTCAAAAAGACTTTTGGCTGTGACTACTGATCCATGAAGTTGACTGGAATAAAACAGATAAAAACGGCTTTGTAAACAATTACAGCAAAGAAAAACAGTAGCTATTTTAGAGCTAAAGTAACTGTTCGGTCCTCAATTTTTCTTGGGCAAGAAGCAGTTTTCGAAGGTTAAACAAGGGCTACTCCTTAGTGCCTGGGTGTGAACTCTTTTCTACTGGTCCATGACAAGGTAAATACAGAAATTGAGAAGTGTTTGGAAGCATTTAAATCGACTTGACATTGCTGCGACATCTAAGTGTGTGATTAGCGGGTTGTCTCATTGAAAAGGGTGTGGGCCAGTCTGGGCATTGTAGAACTTGTGGGTGGTAAGAGATGTGTGATGTGAGTTTTGTGTGAGTCACTTGCAATGGGACCATATCTTAGTCAGCAGTGAATTAGAAATGAAAGAGGGGTGGGCATGTTCATTAGCACAGACAGAAAACAGGGCAGAGCTTTCTGGCTAGTGTACCAGGTAAAAATTCCAGGTATGCTTAACTATTGTGCCTCGTGGCCTCCGTGGGGCCCAGGAGGAGCCTGCAGAAGCTTGAAGCATAGCTATTAGACCATGGAGCCTGTATGCCATGCAAACATCATTTCCTATGTGACCTACGATGCACATGAGGTTGGATATTCCCCCCGCCATAAAACCAAATAGATATGAAGAGAGGATTGGTCCAACTGTGGCTCAGAATGTAGATGCCAAATGAGCTGACCTAACTCAGTGGTGCAGGTTGGAATTCTGTTCCCAAGCAGAAATGTAAAAAGTCTCCTTCCTCTCAGGTTTGCTGGCCTGTCTTCTAAAATTAAACATATATGTCATGTGGAAACAGATATGGCCTTTCAAGTAGAGTTTGACTAAAATATAGAAACCACCACGCAATCTTATCTTCTCTCTCTATGTCCCATCTAGGTTCCCCAGAAGCACCCATATTGAAGTTGGGAATTCAGAGTTTGTAGAGAGAGGAGACCCGGAGAGAAGCCCATGAGCCTGCATACTGGGAGAAGCCAGGGTGCCTCAGGCACTGTGGGGAGGTGAGGTAAAAGTCTGGGTACCAAGCAGATGGAGCACAGACCAACTGGTGGCCTCTAATGAAAGGTCAGCTCTCTTATGATTATCCTACAGTGACCTTCAGCTGTCCCCAAGCCCTGCCCTCCTGTACAGAGTACCTAACCAGCTTCCATTGTCTCATTCTTAAAGATGAATGTACAGCAAGGATCATGAGATTTTTCAGAGAGTTATTCAATATGAAAGATAGGTATGGTAGTAGATTAATCTCATTAATCATGTTAATTAATGTCTTTCTTGTTGCTGTAACTTTGCAGACTCCTCTAACTCTGATCTGGGCTTTTCCATGTGACAGTTTCCAACTTGATGTAAGTAGAGGCTTGAAGAAGTACTTGTGGGTTTCCTTCTTTTCTCTTGAACCTCTGCCATCCACATGAGAGCTTGCTGAAGAAATGAGAGATGCCCAAGGGGTAAAGCCAAGTCCTCCAAACTGAAGGCATTCTTGACAGGCCAAAGCCTGGTCATCCCATCATCTGAGAACAAATGCATGAGAGAGCACAGCTAAGGTCAGCTAACCTGAGTCAACTAACTCAAACAAGTGATTCCCTCTCTGAGAAAGGCAAAATATGGCATCAAATCTGTAACACATCAGTGTGTCTTCTGATGAATCACCAAGTTCTATTCTACTACTGCTTGAGGTCTAAGCATAGCTGTTTGACCTTTAAATCTACTTGTCTGCAAGGGTATACTTTGAGCCATGTCCTAGTGAAAACAGGAAACCATGGACAGAAGTCAAAGAAAGCAGAGTTCCAGACAGGTTTAATCATTTGGTTCTTGGTTCTGCTTTATGATCATCTCGTCTTTCCTATAGCTCAGTGGTTACTTCCATCCTTGGGTTAGTAAAAAGTCCCAGAAGAAGACAGTAGCTGAAATTAGTTAGCTGGATGCTAAACTCAAGTCTCTGCCCAAGAAAGCCATTGTGCTTGTCAGTAAGGAAAGGCAGGGAGGAGGAGTTCCCTGGAGGCAGGGAAACTGGCAAGTGAGTAAAAATCATCTGCTCTTCCTATTCTTCCATCATAGACTCTCCCTTCTTCTCTATGCCCAAGGCACATATGGTTCTGTCTTCCATCAGTCTCATTTGAGGAAAGAATCTGCTTCCATTCAGAAAATACTTAAATTTTACCTCTCCCAGTGTCTCTTACAACTCAGGTCTTATTTCTAGTTGGAATAAAAAGTCTTTCCAACAATTGGAAACAATTTTTTCTAGAAGGAGAAAATGCTTTTGAGAGGGATGGGTTTGTCTTCAATGACCTTGAAGTACCATTTTCAAATACCCTTTGGTTAGAGTCCTATAGTTGGTGCCCAGGAATAGCAATTTTCTTCTGCCAAAAATATTCTAGAGATGGCTATTAAGTCCCTGGAGATCTAGGGAGAGAAATTAGATAAGAGAATTATTTTGCAAATGTGTGTTGTGTTTTGCAATTTGGACTCTCTCTTGGCTGATATTCAAATAGCACATACAGTTAGGTACTGTTAGCTGAGTAATATTTCTTGAGATGGCATTTTAGAATGAAATAATGCTCAGAGAAAGAATTCCAGCTTTCCAAGGGATGTTTTCCTTTCTTTGATGCTGAAACAGATCTTCAAGTTTGGGGAAGATGGAGTTGAAGAAATCAGTAGTTATTGCTCTGTGCTTTAAACCTATAGTGAAGGGATGCCTGAGGTAATTGTCTGAATAATTGGGCACAACAACCAATTAAGTTCAATGAATCTCCATGTTCGGAGTTATCCAAATAAAACAGTATCCAGAATCTGCTTAGCACTCATTAGTTTCTAGGGAATGTAAGCTGTCTTTCCATTGGGGATACTGATGGTTCTTGACTTACGATGCTTGACTGAGGACTTTTTTTTTGACATTACAATGGCACAAAAGAGATACACCTTCAGTAGAAACTCTTCTTATCAATTTGATTTTCCCCTGGGCGAGTGACCTGCTATGATACTGTCCCAATGCTGGCGTGGGGATAGGAGGAGTCAATCGTCCTCTAGAGCCCAGGCTGAGAGACAAATGTAATTTTATGGATCACTGTGCCAGATGGAGAAAAAAGTTCTGAAGTTAAATAATTTGATCCAGAAACTGATGAATGTGATAATCTTTCCTAACACATTATCCAGAATTAGTCCCAAGGGCCCCTCAGCCACAGGGACAAGGAAATACAGACCTACCATATACTACAAAGGGAGGAAAACTTGGGAATTTTTGGAGCACAGTATTAATGACCACCAAAAACATGAATATCACAATGTCCCATATAGGATCCTATACTCACGAATCCTATGTAAGAGAGGACTACTCATATTGCACTGTCCCGGAGTAACAAGGAGAATCAATAGGATATGGAGACTGGGTTAGGAGGAGGGCGAAGGGGGTAAGAAGAGGTCACTTACCCAGATTTTCTCGAGGGTTCATCTTGATCACATTCTTTTCTTTACTGTTTCTTGTAACCCGCTAATTAAGGTAGCTAAAAATGTTACCATGAGCTAAAGTCAACATCAATTAAAAATTCCATATATAGTTCATGTGAAAACACATGGTCTTCAAACACGTGTGATTTTCATCGGGCTTCCTCATCTGTTTGTCATTTAAAGTTCAGGCCATTTTCCATATTTCTATCAAATGCTGCCTGCTGTAGATGAAAGCCTGGCAAATAACTGTGCAAAAGAAATGTTCTGGAGTTATAAATAATCAAATGCCCATGGGTGGAGGGAGGTCAACATCATACACAATAATATAAAAGGTAACAATCAGAGTTCAAAGGGAAAATGGAACTAAAAGATTGCCTTCTTAGTAGGGAGAAAGTTGCGGCTTTGCTTATGTGACATGGGTGTCATTGCCCTGACCCGCCCCCGCCCCCCATCCACCGGCTATGAACTATGAAGAAAGTTGGGAAAGTAGCTGAACTTAGGAACACTGAGATGTTGGTCAGTATTTAGTAACTGACTTTCTGGAAGGAAGAGCATGATGAGTAGTGTTTGCCCATTTCTCTGGTGTAAATACTAGTTGCAGGGTACCAATATGATGTCCTCTATAGAGACTCAGATAGAGATACACAGAACTGGCTCTTGCAAGCCAGTCACTCCTGACGCGTTCACATGATCGAGTAGGGAAACTGGCTATTTGGAGCTTACCCAACAAGAGCTGTTTGGAGGAAGACCATGGTAAGAGGGAGACATTAGGGAGTAGTAGTGAGGAATATTGGTGATTTACATATTGTGTTAATTCCCAGGGCTGTGGGGACAAGTTACCACAAAATCAGGGGCTTAAAACAATATAAATTTATTTTCTTCCATTTCAATAATATAGAAGTGGAGACTCAAGGAGTTAGCAGGACTGAGTCCTACTTTTGGAGTCTCTATAGAAGAAACCACCCCATGCCTTTGTTTGACTTCAGCGATTTCTAGGAATCCTGGGCATTCGTGGCTTGAAAACACATTATGTGAAGCTCTTGAAAACCTATCACATTCATGTCACTCTTTTCTTGGTGTAACTCTGTGTTTTCTCCTTTTTGTTTCATTGTTCTTTTTTATTTAAAGAGGATAAAGGAACAATAAAAACAACACAGAATTTCAAAACAAGATGATAGGAAATTAAAGATGATTGTTATATTGCATATTATTATCATCAAACATCATTCATTGTTCAGATTACCAGGCATAGGCATGCAAAACTTATCAAACAATTACACATTAATGGTTCCTTTCAGTAAACAAATAGAAATTAATAGTAAAATTATCTTAGCTATCTTGTTAGATATATCTTTTCCCCTTTCTTCTTTCTTTTCTCCTTTCTCCCATTCTCATTCTTTTCCTTTCAAGCAGTTTCTTTCTCTTTCACAATTCTACTGTACCTTTTGGATTTTATTTACTTTTTCAGTTTCTTACACTGGCGAGACAATACAGTGTTTATACATGCAGGTCTGATTTATTTCATTTATGAGTATGGCCTCTAGTTGCATCTACCTACCTATAAAAGGCTTCAGTTTATTTTCCCTTATAGCCCAGTAGTACTCCATTATATAAAAAGACCACATCTTTTTACCCACTCCTCAGTTGACAGACGTTTGGGTTGTTTCCAAGATTTAGCTACAACAGATTGTGCTGCTACAAACACGGGTGCACACATATAGGTATGGTATGATGTTTTAAATTCTGAAAAAATTACTCAGAAGAATAGGTGGGTAAAATGGGACCACTAATCCTAGTTTTCAATTTTTTTTTTTTTTCTTTTTTTGGTACCAGAAATCAAACTCACATCCTCACACTTGCCAGGCAGGCACTGTGCTGCTGAGCTATATCCCTGGCCCCTAACCCTAGTTTTTTAAGGAGTCTCCACACTGATTCCCACAGTGCTTTGCTATCTGTTGATTTCTTGATGACAGTCATTCTTTGTCGGGTGAGATGGAATCTTAGTGTTGTTTTACTTTGCATCTCTTAATGACTAATAATGATGAACATATTTTCATATATTTATTTGCCATTTGTATTTCTTAACTTGAGAAGTGTGTGTTGATCTCAGATGCCCATTTTTGGATTGGATCTTTGAATTTTGGGGGCCTGGTTTTTAGAAAATTATTTATATGCTCTAGATAGAAGACCTTTGTCTGAGGGACAGTTAGCTAAAATTTTTTCCCAATTTGTGGGTTTTCTTTTTATTCTGTTGGTGGTTTCTTGTGATGTGCAAAGCTTTTTAATGAGGTGAGATCTCAGTTGTTGATTCTTTGAAATATTTCTCATGAAGTTTGGTTTTTGTACATGAACTCTATGCCTACCCTTATGTCTTTAAGATTTCTACCTACTTTCTGTTCCAGTAGATTTAGCGTTTCTGTTTTAATATGTAGGTTGTTGATTCATTTTGTTTTTAGTGCACAGTGATAGGCATGGGTCTATTTTAGGTTGTGGCATGTGGAAAGCCAGTTTTTCCAGCACCATTTGTTAAAGAGGCTTTTTTCCATTGAACAGGTTTGGCCTTTGTCAAGCATAAGATGGCTGAGTGTGTTTGTAGCTGTGTCTGTATCTTCTAATCTGTTCCTTTGGACTTCAGGTCTTTTTTTTTTTTTTTTTTTTTTGGCCAGTATTATGCTGATTTTATCACAGTAGCATTGTAGTATAATTTCAAGTCAGGGATTGTGATGCCTCCTGCTGCCTTGCTTTTGTTGTCCAGGATTGCTTTTGCTATTCTGGGTCTCTTCTGGTTCCAGATGAGTTTTAGGAATGTTTTCTCTAGATCTGTGAGGTATGCTAGTGGTATTTTGATTGGGGTTGCATTGAATCTGGATAAAATTTTGGGAGTATGGCTGTTTTCACAGTGTTGCTTCTTCCTATTCATGAGCAAGGAATATCTTTCCATTTTCTGAAATTATCTTTGATCTCTTTTTTTCAGAGTGCTGTAATTTTCAATGTATAGATCTTTTACTTCCTCTGTTAGATTGATTTCTAAATATTTCACTTTTTTGGATGCTATTTGAAGGGTGCATTTTCCCTAATTTGTCTCTCAGTGAGTTTGTTGTTTGTGTACTGGAATGCTATTGATTTCTGAGTGTTGCCTTTGTATCCCACTATGCTACTGAATTTGGTTATTAAATCTAGAAGTCTTCTGGTGGAGTTTTGGGGGTCTTCTATGTAGAGTATCATCTCGTATGTAAATAATGATAATTTAACTTCTTCCTTTCCCATCCTTCTTCCTTTTATTTCTCTCTTTTGTGTAATTGCCCTGGCTAATGTTTCCTGAACTATACTGAATATGAGTGATGATAGTGGACATCCTTGTCTTCTTCTTGATTTTAGAGTAAAAGCTTTCAGTTCATGTAACATGATGTTGGCTGTTGATTTGTCATGGATTGGACTTAGTGCCCAAGTTGATTTCATCCTGAGATCCTCAATTATATGTGCAGTGATCTTTTTTCCAAATAAATTCCCCTTTGGAATAGTGGGTTTGGGTTGGACATGCATGTTAGGTTGTTATCCAATATTTGACTCACTCCACAAATATACACCCAGAACAAGAAGGATAAGAAAGAAAAGTGAGCAGGTCTAGAGCTGCCCATCTGCCTCTGACACCTCTCCCATGATTGCCTGGATGTCCTTCATTTCTTGATTTATGGTAACAGGTCTGCAGGAGCAACGATCTGGGATGGCTGTGTTGCGTTTCCATTTAGTCATGCCCTTCACCTCCAAACCTAGATGGGTGAGGAGTGGAGTGACCCTGGCCTACTTTCTTTTAAAGCTGTTTGGGCAGTTGCCTCCTTATATCATTTCCCAGCCCTTTGAAGATAGTTTGGGTAAAAATAGACAGAAACCCTTAGAGAGTTTTGATCTTTAATTAGTTTCATACGTTCTACCTAGTGGAGTAGGTTCTTAGTAAGTGGTGAAAGAATAAGTGAAGGAACAAACCAAGGGCCAGTTTGGTTGATCAGAATGGGCCTTCTCTGGAAGAAAACATACACTCTTTCAAGTTCAAGAATATTTTTCCAGTCTGAAAGACATATTCTGGCCCATTAGGTCAGGGGAAGACAGTGACTAAGGATCAAGTGTCAGAGGCCCGGAGGGGCTGTTAAGGGAGGCCTTCTTTGGCCCTGTAATAGGAGCTGCTGCCAGTGAAACCTTGCGCAGCTCCTCCCATGCCCTGATGAGAAAGCCAGCTTGGCGGGGCTTCAGAGGGCAGCCAGAGGTCATGGAGATGCCGGTGGCAACTTTAAACCACATCTTATAGATCCTTTCAGTTCTGTGCATGAAACTCTTTCCTTAGCCTGGAATGCAAAGGAAGGGGTTGGGAGGGTCAGGTTTCCAGGAAGAATCTGGCTTCTGTGTTGGTGTGATTTAGGGGAGCCAGTGCTTGGGGACGTACCATGGCTGGGGGGACCTGCTACTCTGATGGGCTTCTCAAGTCTCAGCCCACAGTTCCTGCTTTCCACCAGCTGTGTGTGAGTAGTTGGGTTTACGGGCCGTGGCTTAGGGAGTCCCGAATGGACTTTCTCATAAGCACTTTCCCCTCTACTGCAGCCCCTCCTCCAGTCTCCCACTGTTGCTCTATCCTGGGTTTCAGGTATGTGGCTATTTGGCTGGGCCAGTCCTGTGATCATAAGAAACAATGACACATAAAACACACCTCCACTTAGAGATAAGCACTGATGCATGCCCTGCAGTTGAGATTAAAATCTGTCCCATAAATCTCTCCACAATGCTGTGTATTCCACACATAATGTTGAGGAGTGAGCAGGTAAATAAATGGCTGAGGAAAAAAAATTCCTCACAAAATACCCTATGATTAAGAGGTTTGTTCTCTTATTGCAAGAAACAACAGGAAGAGGTATGCTGGGTCAACGATGTTGGTGCCTCCCCATGGCATTGCACTGAGGTTCAATTTAATTCATTACACACATTTTATGAGCCTACTGTGTGTTTGGTTGGGGTTATAACTGTCATATAACAGGGAGTATTTCTTAGGTTTATGAGTTGGTAGATATAATTGATAAGGTAACAGACTCTGAAACATGTTAATTTGAGATCTAGTTATAAGAAATGTTGTGTGTGTGTAGTCATGCGTTTTAGGGTTTAATGGTGCCATTGCGAAGACATATGACAAACTTTTGGGCATATTGTGCAATATCATAGGTCTCTAAGATTCAAAATAAGTCATAATGGAATAAACCAATCATCTCCATGTTTTAGTGACCCCATCAGGATGAGAGGTTATCTGGAAAAGGATTCAGGAACCACTCCTACTCCTAGATCTATCAGTAAACTGATATAATCTGTGGATCTGAATCTTGGTGCCACCATTTATTTCATCTGAAGTACTAAGGAGTATACAGAAGCATGTATGCCCGTGACATGTGCATGACTGGGTACGACTGTGGATCATGAAAGAGCTGGCTAGTAGCCTCAGGGATTGAGCAGAAAAACTAAATGTAATGAGCGCCTTCTGGGATAAGAAATCAACTCTTGTCCTTAGTCAAACCTAGTTGTAAGTGAATCTGTAGTTGGAGGGCCACTGCATGTGCAGAACTTTTAGATTATTGCATTGCTTCCAGATGTGAGGAGGATGCCTCTTCTTCCATGACGACTACACCGTGAGTTTGCAGTCTTAGGGTAGGAGGAAGATAGGCTGGAGCAAAACAAGGAATCTGTCCCTTGGGATTGGAAGGGGAAGGAGGACATGTGGAGGAGGAAAGGAGGCTAAGTAACAGATGGACTAAAACAGCCAGAGACCAGCGCTTTGGGTCCACAGACTCACAGAGTCTTGCAAAGAGCCAGAAAATCCTTTGATGCAGGATAGAGAAGGGCTGAGGGAGCTGTCAACTTCTCAGCAGCCTGTGGTCAGAGTGAAGAGGCTGCAATGGGCAGGGTCTTGCAGATGGAAGCAAGGGACAGGATCTACACTCTAGTGATGAGTACAGCATGTTGGCCCTGAATGACTGTGCCTTTTCATCACCCCACAAGAGCACAGCATTAGTCATACGTTGGTCAGCTTTCTGTTATTATAACAAACATTGGAGATAATCAACTCAATACGGAAAAAGGTTAATTGTAGTTCATAGTTTCAGAGATCTTGGTCCACAGTCCTTGGGCCCTGTTGCTTTAGTGCCTCTGGTGGCCTATGGTATGTCACGGCAGACCATTCAGCTCATGATGGCTAGGATGCAAAGACAGAAGGGGAGGCAGTGAGTGGATTCAACTGTCCGCTTCAAGAACATGCTCCCAATGGCCTAACTTCCCCTCCCAAGGCTTCATCCCCCTGCAAGTATTGCCACAGGCCAGGGACCAACCCTTTAAATTAGAGGCCCTTGGGGGCCACTTAGTCACACAGTAAAAGTAATTATCACTTTCACTATCCCTATGGTAGGGAGCATATCTGTTCCAGGCAATATGCAGCTGAGACTAAGGAGGACACAGAGAGACTTCTCTCCTGTTGACAAGAGAATAAATTAATCCTTCATATTTCAGGACAGCACCTTAGGGAACCCAAGGAAGTAAGATCCAAGAGACTAAATGCCATCTAAATATACACACTCATTCTAAAAGGAACAACGTTTGGTAGAGAATTTGATTTTGAAAAGACAGAAGCTAAGGAAGCATTTTTGATGGGACAGGACTAAACTGTGATTCTTTCACAAGTCTGAGTTTTCCCAGCAGCCCAGCTAGGGAGGGAAAAGCAGTGCCTTTTGAGGCAATAAAGAAAAATTGTTTTTCCTACACAATCAACTGTGGCGTGACTAAGGAGGAAACCATGATGATGCATATGGACAAATATAAAGTCAGGAAATTTCAAATACTTTCATCTTTAGTAGACAACCTTAGCACAGTTATGAAGGCTTTTGAATTTTTCTGGTTGACTTTTAAACATTTTATGAAAATACCCTGGGAACAAGAAGACTTGTGCTAACTTGATGTTCTCTAACAAGGAGAGAATAAAGAACCCTGAGAATGCCCACAGCACAAGTGTTCACTCAGGACCCAGAAGGTTAAGTAGATTTAGGAACTTCAGTTCTCTCTGGGGACATGGGCCCAAACACTGCCAAGGAGAAGGCATATTTAGGTGGGATAACTTAGTCTTCAAAGTGTTCAAAGTACTTGAAATCTAAGTTTCTGCAGACAGTGAATTTCTTTTTCTGGGGATGGTTTGTGAATAAGGGAGCAATAGATCCTCTCGTGACAGGGGCAGTTCTGGCGCAGATTGTTCTGGACACAGGGGAATGGCCTAGGTGACCTTCCAGGGGTCTCGTACCTAATCTGTGATTCTGTAAGTAATGAGTTGACAGAAAATTGCATTCTGTATTTGGTCGGCCATCTGCTGTTTCCCCAACGCCGGCTGATAAAGGCATGGCTATGTGGGGAGAAGGTGAGCTGTAATTAATTATCTATGGCATTGATGGATTTCTTGTAGAATATTCCCCTGCTAATCCAGCAGTATAGCTGCATCCATCCCCCCTCCCAGTGTGAACGGTCTATTTATGGACTCTGTTCCATAATTAAATGTTTCATTTGCAAGAAAATGGTTCCTAGGAAAATCCGAGCTCTCTTTACGTGCCTGCAATTGGCTCTGGCAGCCGTTACAGAAGAGATCTCTCCGTGCTGCTTGCTGCTCTTTGCTTTTGGATAATCTAATGTATTATGTTTCTGGTGTATATAAATTACTAAGTGTAATATTCTTCAATATGCCTGCCGACTAAAGCCAAATGTATTGTGGGCATAATTTTAATTATTTATATGCTATAAAAATGGAAGAAACCAGAATTACAGAAACAAGGTTCTAAAAAACCCCTCTGGTTTTCTTTTGGGCAACAGTTAATCAGATTAGAACTCTAATTGTCTTTCAGTGCTTGCCTCACACTTGCTTTGGTCCTCTCCTTTGTCAGCATGTGGCTATTCCCCACAAAGGTATTTAATGTCCATCCAGAGTGTTGGCTTTATTAGAAAACAGTACATATTAATGATGGCTGGCTTCAAGGTAGGGACACCATTGGGGAAGCTCAAGGTTCCCTTCTGACCTTCGCTTTTTGTTCTTAAACTTAGTCCCGGACAGCTTCCTGTCTTTGTTTTCTTTTTCTGAGACAAGAAGGTAGATAGGCAGGTGGTGAGGGTGTGAGGCAGAACTGACAAGGGGCAAAGGCAACAGGGACGTCCGCGTGTGTCTCTAGGTGCCGCGGCGTGGAAAGGAAGTACAAGCCAGCTACTTCTGTTGACTAGCTAGAGATCTGCAGGCCAGTCTTGTTTCAGACAAACATAAAATAGAATTTGGATCTCTATCTATTCCAGCCCTTTGGTCTCTCGTGGAAACGTGTTTATCTGATGATTTTACCATATTGTGATATAATGTAAGGCCTGGAGTCCAGAATCAAAGCGCTGGTTTTGTGTCTGGCTGTGGTATTTTAGGTGGGGCATTCATGTTAAACTTAAGTTTTCTCATCCAAGAAGCAGAGTGCATACTAAGGCAGCTTGATTGAGATGTCATAGGGATTGAGTGAAATGGTGGATACGAGTGTGATTTATAAACGCTAAAGAATGGCGTAAGTGGATGTTTCTGTTATCATTACAGATTTTCCTGCCCCCTAAGCTGCAATGACTAGCAAGTCATGTGGTTGGTTTTTTGTGGCCAGTGTAGAAGAAACAAATATTTTCTGATTTAATCCAGCTGCCTTAGGAGAGTAGCAGAATTCCTCAGGTTAGGAAAACTGCTCTTTTCTTTGGAAATGTACAATAAAGGAGTATTTGGCTTTCATAAGACAGGTCTCCTGGGCCAGTCTAGATCAGTGCCTCGCAAATGATTCATGGTGAAGAACTGGCTTTAAAAGTCCAATCTTTCCCGGACTGGTACTTTTGTAACATACAATAAAATATATTATTAAAAACATGATACGAAAAAGCATACAAAGCACAGTTCCATTTTTATTTTATTATTAGATTCGGCAGACATAAAATTACTGTCAAGTTGCTATAAAACTTTAACATCTGTATTTATCTCATCATGTTCTGGGAACCAAAGTTTATAGACTGACTCCACACCGTGGAGTCCACTTTAAGAAACACTGTTGTAGGTGGGAGAGATTTTTTAAAAAAGAGAATTAACCAGATTTCCATAACACAGTGACGGGTATTCTGAGTTTGTGGCAGGTGAGCTTTTCAATGGATGCAAAGCTCAGAGAAGGGATAGCTATGAATGGCCTGTTTTGATATGAAGAGAGAGAAGGAGCCCAGGAAAAGTGACAGGTGGTCAAAGTGCAGAGGGAAGAGCAGTGGTAACCAGTTCTGTGTGCCAGGGACAGTGGCCAGGGACAGTAACTTGTTTCCTTTTGGGGGGTTATATTAATTCTTGAGCCTGCAATAATCCCTTCCATAGAATGTCTGCATGTTAATGGCACTTAGATGCTGAGGGAAGGATTAAGTCTTCTCTTCGGGGAACAGAGGGAGCAAGGATGCAGCTATAGGTGTGCTGGTGGCGAGCAAGAATCAGAAGCCAGCTCAGCAGAGGAATTTAGAGCGAGAGCTGCCCAGGATGACATCACCCTTTTCCTGGTGCATGTTGATGGACATGTGGGTGGATTCTGGACATCCCACATTATGTGATGTGGAAGTATTTGCATTTATTGGTCTTTTAGTAAAGGGGAACTCAGAAGCTTGGAGGTGGGCTGGAGGTACAGCTCAGTGGGCTAAGTGCTTGCCGCTGAGCACTAGGGCCCTGAGTTCGATCCCCGGTCCCGGGAAAGAAGCTTGGAGGATAAGAAACACTAAGGGCCTGCCACAGTCTCAGAAGAAAAATTCTGCCCATATTTTCTACCCATGTTTCCTGCTTATTAAATGTGGTGTCCTTCCTTCTTATGGAGGGGAGAGTGATGTGCCTCTGGCCAGATCTGTGCTGGGTAGATGACTTAAGTTGGTTTTATTTGTCTTAGAATTCCAACAATTATCCTTAGATAGTTTTGAGAGAATTTGTTGTTCCAAGCTCAGTGCTTTGTATGTCATTTCAAATCTTCAGGATGTTCTGTACTTGTGCAGATTTAAATATCCAAGGCCAACTGGTACTAGTCATTATTATCTTGACTGAGTTACTTCACCAGTCAGAGTTTCCACTGCCTCATCTACAAAGTGAAGATATATAAAAATAGATACTATCTCACAGTGTTATGTTTTTTTCTGGTACTGGGGATTGAACTCAGGACCCTGCACTTGCCAGGCAGGCGCTTATTCCACTGAGCTATATCCCCAGCCCCATATAGTGTTATTGTGAGGTTTAAATGAGACCGTTTCTTTAGGACACACTGCATGATGCATTCTTTAAAAGGTACTAATAACGATGATAACATTAACAATAAACTAACATTGGAGTGTGCATGGTGTGTACCAACCACCAAAATTACTTACTACATTTAATGCTCACAATAACTGTATACATTAGGTACTGTTATCACATCTTCATTTTATAGATA
Organism: Dinomys branickii; assembly: GCA_004027595.1. Lineage (NCBI taxonomy): Eukaryota > Metazoa > Chordata > Mammalia > Rodentia > Dinomyidae > Dinomys > Dinomys branickii. The sequence goes on along the minus strand of PVLD010009483.1, from coordinate 49,386 downwards.
AGAAATCTGAGGCTCAGAGGCGTTAAGGTGCTTGCTCATGTCACACATCACACAGAAATGAGGGAGTCACGTTTTAACCCAGGCTTCTTAACTCCAGAGCACTCATTCTTAGTTCTGACACTCTATGTGCCCCTCACAGAGTGTATTATGAGCTGGGCATGGTGGTACATGCCTGGTGTTCCGGCTACGTGGGAGGTTGAAGCAGGAGGATCAAGAGATTGAGGCTAGCCTGGGCAACAGAGTGAGATGCTGTCTCAAAAAATTTATTATGATTCTTCTCATTATCATAGATGATGAAACTGAGTTCCACACAGGTGAATAACTTGTGGAAGACAACATAACTATGGGCAGAACCAAGAAAATCATTAGCTTCCTCAGCCCCAGTTGATTGTGTGGCTGGGAATTCAGGTGGGTTTAAATGGCCTCAACCTGGTGAGGCCTGCTACAGCATGAACCATGCCCTCCGGCTGGTAAATGTGGATGGGGAAGGTGAGGTTCGTGACCGCTGGCATTCCCTGGAGGAGCCAAGATTTCCGGAGTGAGTCTGAATTATGAGGTCAGAGAGCAGACTTGTTGGAGCCCAGAAAACATCCACACCCAGTCTTGATTTACATGGGAACATTTCCTCACTGTTGGCATTCGGAAAGGGAAATAGCAAATTTGGGGTGTTTGCCTATTTCCGTCAGTAATTTCAGCTGGAAGGGGTGAAGGCTGATTAATTATACAGCAGCTCATTAAAATATAATATCCCTTTGAAGTCCAAAGCAGCAAGTGAAGAGAGCTGTTTTGCAATGCTATTGGGACATTGGGTGGTCTCCAAAGCAGCCCTTTGATGCCTCTGGATTATGTGTCTACTCTATAGCGTTGTACCTTTCGGCACTGTTGAGGCTAACTTGGAGTTGCGCTTGTGGGATTGTGGTTGTACAAGAGAACTCTGGGAATATGTGTCTGCTAAACAGTCTCACAGAAGGAACCCCCAGGCCGAGGCTGGGCTTAGCCTATATCCTGTCTCCAGGGTCTTGATGGGGCTCCCACTGGGCAGCTGCTACCTTCCACACAGTGAGCCAAACCACCCCAGGGAAACTGTGAGCCCTGGCTGGCCGAGAACCCTGTGGCCATCAATGTCTCCACCTCAGGAAGATACCTCAAGCCAAAGAAAATACTTGGTAAACTTAGCCTGTGCAGCTCTCAGTAACTCATTTAGGATTTAATGCTTCTTTTTAAACAGAGCACAGAAGGCTTGGAAAGCAGTTCACTTACTCCAGAGAGGATACCCTAATTCCATGCCTTATTCATCTTGGGTTTTTGGCACCTAGAAAGTGTTCAATAAATGTCTGTTCAATTTCAATCATCTTCTGTGGTTTTGAAAAAACCTTTGGAAACACCTCAACTATCATCTATTAGATTGCTTAGACTTTGGCTGAGGCCAAGTGTTGAAATAGTGGGTTACTTAAGACTGCTTATTCCCAATTAAACAAATAGTCAGTGAACATTTATGGGTGAGGGATTGAGCTGGATGCCATAGTAGAAGACAGACATGGACTTGAGCTGGTAGGATGAAGAGTAGGACCTGCCACAGTGGGAAGACAGAGCAGCAAATGCAATGAGGATACAGAGGCATGGGCTGTGTTAGACCAGGAGATCAGAATAGCCTGCAAAGTAAAGCATCTTGGAGAAGAACCTTGAGTGAAGAGTGAGATTTTGAAGAATGTTTAGTCAAAATGGAAATGTTTAGCTTGAGTCAATGATGTGCGCAAAGGCTTGAAGTCATAAAAACTCACAAATAGAGTAGCTGAGCTTCTGATATAAAATGTCACAATGTAATAATGCTTTTCTTTTCCTTTGTGTGGTTCTGTGAGCATAGTAGGTAGGCACTCACTCTCTCACTGATGTTACACCCTCAGTCCAACAAAGATTTTGAAAAAATTAAAAATAAATTATCATACTAATATACATGGAGCTGATTCCAAAAAAGTTTAAAAGGTCATTAGTTAAGGGAGCAACAAAGTCATAAACTAGTTTAATAATAAAGTTTGAGAGGCCAAGTTCCCTATGATGAATGAAAGAAGGGATGCTGAAAGAAGACCACACAGTTAGATAAGAACCTGTTTCTCAGCAAAGAAATAAAGCTACAACCTGTAGAGCTATCTTTTCACTAGATAGAAATTGTTCGCAATTCTACTGGACACAAATAATTTGTAGCTTTGCAATTTTATATAATTAACACACAACTCTACAGAATCTGGGCCTCAATCATTGGTGCCTAGTAGGTTACATTTCCCTAGAGATGTGATACGGAAGTAGGCTTTTATTTTTAATGTTCCAGAATGACTTTGAGAAGGCATACAGTGATCTGCTTTCTAAATACTGTACTTCAACTAATTTGACTAAAAATATTCTGGTTGGTTTGGAGGAGCTTGCAATGGACCTAGACTTGATTCTCCGTTTTAGCAGAAGGGATATGAGCTAGACTGGGATTTGGGAGGTGGTGGAAGAATTGGGGGAAGAGGAAAGAGAATGGAAGAAGAAAGCCTGGTTAGTTGCCAGTGGTCATCATTCAGCCAGAGATAAGGAAGTCTTCAACTTCATGGGGGAAGTGGGTTTAGGAAGCTGGCACAAGACTTTGTGAAGTGAATTGATTCATGTGGGCTCCACCAAGGAGTTCCATAATACTGTATATTAGTTATAAGTTACATCCTATAATAAATACCAGCAGTGCAAAGAAGAGTAAGATACTGCTATTATCCCTGCAAGAGCTTACAGGCACATAAAAATTATTCTCAAGTCCATAAGGAAATGCCCATGATAGAGATATGCACAAGGTTGATGGGGTCAAGGTCAGATCCAGGAAAGATTACCAGACAGGTCTTCAAGGATCAGTACACATTACGGGGCCAAGAAAGGTTGGAGGAAAGTGCTTTCATGTTGGCCACACAGTGGAATCATCTGGGTAACCTTAAAAACTTGAGAGCTTGCCTCCTCCACCCAGATATTCTGACTTAATAGATGTGAGAATGATTTGTTCTCAGTGCACTTTTAAATCTTCCCAGATTATTCTATTGTGCAAAACAGAGAATAACTGGGGTAGAAGAAACAACAGCAGCACTACCAAGGAGGTGTCAGGCAGCCAGGAATGTATCAGGGAGAGAAAAGCAGTATTCATAAACAACTACTGTATGTAAAGAGAGTTAGAAAGACAGAGTAGTTGGCTGGAGCTGGTGGTCACCATGGTGAGCCTTGTCCTAGAAGCTCAGATCACATGACACGTATTTGTATAATGGGAAATGGGTATCATTAAGGTCACAGGTTAACAATAAGTTGCGTGACTATTCTAGTCCCAGTTCCACCTCGAATTTGCCAGGTGATCTCAGTTTCCTTATATGTAAAGTGAAAGATGGCACTAGACAGTATTTTCTATGGTCTGAGTGTTCACAGCTTCTTAAAATTTGTGTGTTGAAACTCATTCTCTGATATAATAGTTTCAAGAGATAGTGTCTTTGGGAGGAGATTAGCTCATGAGAGTTCTGTCCTTGTGAATGGGATTACAGATGCCCCTTGACTTACGGATAAAGCCATTGTAAGTTGAAAATATCATAAATCAAAACTGAATTCAATATACCTAATTTACCAAATGTCATGGCTTAGCAACATAGTACACCATAGAGTATTGGTTGTTTACTATCATGATTTCATGGTTGGTTGCACCTGCTCACTGCAAGTATCTGGCATCACAAGATAATATACACAGATATCATGTGTCAGTAGTCCAAGGAACGATAAAAATCTAAAATTTGAAGTATGGTTTCTACCGAATTTATACTGCTTTAAGACCATCCTAAAGAAAAAAAAATCGTAAATTGAACCACTGTATGTTGAGGACTGCCTGAAATGAACTTTTAAAAGAGCTTCCATGTGAAGTCACTGTCTTTCAGGAACAGACCTCAGCAGGCACTGACTCTGCTGGTGATGGATCTGGAACTTCTCAGCCTCCAGAACTGTGAACAATAAATTCCTGCTGTTCATAAATTACCCAGTCCAAAGTATTTTGGTATAGTTGCCCGAGAGACTAAGACAGCATATAAGTTCCTGTTAGTCCAAAAATTGCAAAAATCTACATTTCTGTCAGGTGTCTTGGTGCACTCCTGTCATCCCAGTACTCAGGAGGCTGAGGCAGGAAGATCATTTCAAGTTTGAGACCAGCCTGGGCTATAAAGTGAGCTCAAGGGCAACTTGAACTGCATAGTGAGACCTCATCTCAAAAAGACCAAAAGAATTTTTACATTTCTGTCCTAATTTTATATTACTGATGTTGAGATAGCCATGGTCAGAACCTTTGGGGGAATGTCTTTTAATAAGAATGAATTTTTCTTTTAATTAAAAAGTACTCTATAGAAGAACATAAAGGAAAATTCCCATTCTAGCATCTTGTGTCCCAGAGCCTTTTAGGTTATATATACACATATTCTACATATATGAGCACATATACATACATATATGTATGTACCTTTAACGTTATAGATAAATAGGACCATATTGATAGAAATTGTTCCGTAATTTGCTGTTTGCACTTTTTACTGTATCTCTGACAGCTTTTAATGTTTGTGTATGTAGAACCCTAGTATTCGTATTGTCAGCTGTGTGTCATAACATTACAGTTCACCTAACCTGTGATGGACGCCTCACCTGTGATAGACACCTCACCTATGATGGACACCTACCTGTGTCAGTAGCTTCTTTTGTTACAGTGTGTTCCAGCAACCTTTCTTCTGTACATAGTTGTGTGATGATGCAAGCACTGTTTATCTGTGAGACAAATGCTGAGACACAGAAATTGCTGAATGTCAGGTTAAATACATGGGAAATTTTGATAGGTGTTACTGTGTCACTAAATTATTCTTCAAATTTGCGCTTATACAACCAACTACAAAAATTATGGTGCTTGTTTCTTACTGCTTTATAAATATGATGCATTTTCACAGTTTTAAATTGTGTGCTTGGAGGTGAAAATGGTTTCCTATTATCTTAATATGCATTTATTTAATTTGAGAGAAGTTGATTATCTTTTATATATTCATTGGTCACTTGTGATTTTTATGTTCAAATGGCTCATTCATGTATTTTGTTCCCTTTTTTTGTCATTTGGAATCTTTAAGTACACCTCGTTTCTATATATATTTAGGGTTGCTTTTGGATTCTTTATTCTGTTCCAGTCATTTGCCTCCTATTCAAATATTAATATATAGCTTTAATAGCTAGTTTTGTAATACATTTTAAAATCTGATAAGGTGAAGTTATACCTAATTATTCTTCCTTTTTTTGAATTTTCTCATATGTGTATTTTTCCAGATTGACTTTAATATTATTTTACCCCATTCAAGAATTCTTGTAGAACTTTTTTATAATCAGAATTAAATTATTAGGTAAATCAGAACTGACTTCCTCATAATAAAGAGTCTTGTTTGGGAATAGGGTTTCTTGAAATTTGTTGAAATAATTAGAAAGATTTTCTTCATATAGGCCTTGTACATTTCTTAAGTTCACTGTTAGATATTTTATATTTCTTTTCTTCCTTGAATGGGGATTTTTTCCTTCCTATTTTGCATTTTATTTTCATGTAGGGAAAGTATGGATTTTTGCATGTTCTGGAAGAACTGTGGTAAGGGGCATGCAGAAAAGAGGAGAGTCATGGGGAAAAGAATTTGGAGCCTGCAGCGCAGGCTAGGAGAGGATGGATTTCACAGAGGAAGATGTGATTGTCAAATGAAGTCAAGGTCAAAGGAGGCCATGGGTCCTGCACTGGAAACTAAGAGCATGCTGCAGTAAGGACGTGAGTAGTTAGCAACCATGAAGGAAAGAAGAACATGGTGCTCCTCTTTCCCTTTTTTCCCACAATTCATTGCTACAGTCAGAAAATGCTCCACACAAAATACAGATATGCAGAAGCGTGGCTGCCTATGTGGGATGTGTGTGCATGTGTATGCACATGTGCTCCCCTGGACAAGGAGCACAGGGGCCAGGCTCAGAATCTGTGGAACTCATGAGAGCGGATCACCCATGGTTTCATTTACAGTGGGTGAGCTTTGAACCCAGAGTTGTGTGTGAGGCAAGTGAGAGGAAGTTAGCTATCTCGAATGCAGCAGAGTGGGGAAAACTAGGGCACGGATGTGCTTTTCCTGGGAAGTGAGGGCTGGGGAGGAATAAATAGCAAGACATTTTTTTTTTGAAGAACTTGTTTCAAGTGAAAATTTGTTCAAATGGCATTAGAGTTCCCCAAATGGCCATAAATCCCTGCCTTGGCTGAAGTCTAGCCTCCTTTTTCCTGCCCAGGCTTAGCAGCCCTTCTGCCAGCCATAAAGGTTCTTTTGGCAGCAGCCGTGAACAGGAAGAAGAGCAGCATGATCGGCTTTCAGTGTCACCTCCTCCTCGTAGCTTTCTGCTTTTCCGGCCTCTTGCCTTAGCAACATGGGGACTTTTTTGGGCTGTGATGTTAGACCAGAGCAAAGATTGATAAATATCATTTCATGTATGAAAATATCCTTTCCAATAAGTAGACCTCAAGGGCAAAGCAATGAATTGCTATGTAAGCTACCTTCTCTAACTATAGGGCTTGAGCTGTTCTACTTTGAATAAGGGGTCAACTTTGATGCTTAATCTTTGCTCCTTAACTTTAAGACTGGAGAATAAAGATGGGGTTGTTTTTGAAACAAAGAAAATGACTGCCAAGTTTAAGGTGAGCATTGCTGAAGTTTCTGGATAAAACAAAAGACCCTGGATTTCAGATAAGCAGTGAATAAAAATTATTCATACTATTATTTGCTAATTCTGTTAACACTGATCTAGTCTTTTGAAGACAGAGACATCTCTACAATATGAGAAACACATGGGCCATGTTTGGTTGGACTTCTCTGGCTGTCCTGCGGTGTGAGGGTCTTTGAAAAGCATCTTGGTTAGGGGACTACACTACCTCTCCTAGACGTGGTCTGGATTCCTACCCATTTTCTGTGCAGGTCGCATCCATCTTCCTCTCCATGCCATCACTCCCAGGGGAGGTTCAAATTATTAACAGCATTAAGCCAAGATGTCTGTGCACTCAGTGGCTCAGCTGAGTGAGTCACTTTTGCAGGGTCTACTATTGGCATTTCCACTTGGTTTTTCTCACTCAACTCTCCCCTCACACCATTCTGTTCACTCCAGTGTAGCCACCTGAAAAATGACCCCCAACCATACCTGTCCTCCTGTAGAACTTGAATCATATGTGGCCTGCGATTTTCTGCCATGTGACATTCTTTAGCTCAGTCACAACTGCGGCTCTCACTACTGGAGTTCATACCCCTTCGTGGTTCCTTGCTTAAGAACCACTTGCTAGTTGAGTAGTTCCAGTGAGTCTGATTAGAACTGAGCCAATTCATTAGGTAGGGATGTTGTGTTAAGCTTGAGGTTCTCGTGAAGACATTCACAGAGACTAGAAGACACAGACTGTCACTCTCACTTATGTGATCTCTCCTTGCCTTGTTCCTAATGCTGGGAAGAGGGCTGGGGATATAGCTCAGTGGAATAAGCGCTTGCCTAGCAAGCGCAGGGTCTTGAGTTCGATCCCCAGTACCGCAAAAAAAAAAAAAAAAAAAAACCCTAATGCTGGGAAGAAAGGGCTGAGATCTCCGTGTGTGAACTCTGGTGGAGGGAGTTTGGTTGGCAGATGTTCCTCGAAGAGCCTACTCCTGCTTAAGCAGGGAGGACCAAAACCATGCTGCTGGTAGAACTCAGTTTAGAAGTTTACTCTTGCAGCCACCAAATGCTAGAGGTTATATTTTTGTGATTTATTTCTCTGTGATGTGTTTCCCCTCTGGAACTTACTGTTCATGTCTGCAGGTATCGTTCAGTGAAATTATCTCCTTGGCTACTCTACTTGGGAATGTTAGAGAGCCCTGGCAGAAATGAGCAGGAGAGGTTGGAACCAGGAAGAGTAACTCTTAAAAGAAATAGCTGGAAGTTATAATCAGGGTATAATGACAATCATATAAAGTATTTGCCATTTTACACAAGATTTTTCTTTAAGTCCATACATCACCAGTGGGTATTTTTTGCTTCCTTTGCATAGATGAGAAAACTGAGGTCCAGAATGATTAAGTGATTTGCCTTGGATTAAAAAATAGTTAAGTACTGAAGCCAGTATTGGAGTATATGTCCTGTGGCTGAAGACCAAGGTTTGCCCACTATGTCCTTATCTCTCTTTTTATTGGTTTGTGGGGGATGTTTTGCCTTATAATTATAGACTCAAGGGTCAGGTTGAAGGGAATGTGAGGTCTGAATCGTAGCCTGGAATCGCTGGTGGCTATGGCTGAATGGAACACTATTCAGATGATCATCTAGCGGCCATGACCAAGAGGAATGAGACAACCGTCCCCAGCTCCTGGGGGTCTGGAATGTGATATGGGTTCTGTGGAATGCTTCTCTGAAACCGGATCCTGCTTTGACCCTGGTTAACTACTCTGTAGTTATCCACACAGCTGAATTCCTGCTGTCAGGGTTTTCTATGATACATATTAAAACTGCCAGTGAATGTGGAGCAGTTGTAACCTTGGTGAGCTTGCCCTGGGGCTGGGTTAGACATCCCCGTGAGTGATTCTGCTGTGATGAGGCTCTGGTACTCCAGGATCCATCCTGGCTTTCTGGCTGTAGCGCTAACAGGCTTTTCTTCTGGGACATCCATAGATCACATACACATATTGCTGCCAGCCCTGCTGCAGGCCTCCCTCTTGCTTGATAGCAATCAAGCCTTCCTAGTTGGAGCTTGTTACCTGGGAGCTGTCCAGATCAAATGATGAAAACTGGTTAGGATGTAGTTGTTGCAGTCAATTACCAGCAACAGCCCATGAGATGGAGGCTGGCAAACCTGGGAATCACAATTTCCAAGGCCCTTTGGGTTTGATGTTTACCAGCCTCTCTTCTCTTAACCTACCTTGGCTCTAATCTTTTCTTTCATATTGAAACTCCTGGGAATATAAAAGGATGTGGAACCCATGGGTTTCTGATTGACAGTATAGTGACTCATAGGATGTTCTCTGCTCAGGGGTTTTGAACAGGGATAACGTGCTTGATTTTGTTAAAGCCAATGAAAGAAATCAAGTGAGAGACCAGAGTTTGACTGGGAACAGAATGCAGAGTTCATCTGTGCTTTCCCTTGAGAAGCTACTTTCTTCTTGATGGACTCTGAGTATTCAATATGGGGAGGGAGGAAGCCTCCTAGAGAAGAACTCCATCCAGACTGTTCCAGGCAACTGTTATATACTCTCAGTCCTGAGTACCTTAAAAGATGGCTTGTATTTGTCAGTTTGGAGCCTTTACTTGAGGCTTTCTTTATGAGAAATTTCAGTGTTTGCATCATAAAAATTTCTCTAGTCTTCTAGATGAAGTTCCCATTTATTTTTGCAGGCTAGGATCTTCTTAGTACTTTAGGCTAGTGCCTTAAAAATACTTGGTCCCTGGACCAGCAGCAGTACCACCTGGAAAGAGTTGAGAAATGCAACATATTTGGATCCTTGTTAGACTCTCTGAATCAGCAGCCCGGGTGGGCTCGGGGAGGGGACTGTCATCTGTAGCAAGTCCCGCCCAGTGATCAGGACTTAGACATGTGCTAAAGTGTGGGCCCTCCTTTGTTAAACCTGCGCTGCCCAAAGTGTGGTCAGTAGCATCTTCTGGGTGAGGTTGGAAGTTCTAGATCCCAGGTCCAGTTCAGAATGAATCAGAACCTGCATTTTAACAAGATCCTCCCACTCTTGAAATTTGTTTACAAGATCCCCAGAAGGTTTGATTGCATTTTAAAGCTTAAGAACTGCTCCTCTAGAGCTGAGCATCTCAATCCAGGATGCTTTTCAGACTTACCTAATACCCAGGCCCCACCCCAGGCCAATTAAATCAGAGTTCTTCAGGTGATGCTCAGATGTTGGTGTTTAATATGTTTTTCTAGCAGTTCCAATATACAGCCAAGGTTGAGAGCAATCACCTTGGACCGCCATAGGTTCCAGAATCACCAGGAGTTACATCTATTAAAAATGAAACAAGCGGCCTGCCATGCAAACACCAGGAGCAACTGGTGGTATAGAGCAGCGAGGGGCATGTTAGTGCTTCATGAATGTGCAGATAGAAGTGCAGTTATTGATCTCATTAGTCTTGGTGGGAGTAGCAGGATGGGACCTGGTTGCCATGAACAATCATTTACCCTTGGAGATATTATGAATATCATTTTCTGTGTTTTGTAACTGGAAAAAAAGTTGCCAAACATGCTGTAGAGAACCTGAGTAAGCCTATTGTTACTGTGCCCATGGGGTGACTGTGGTGATTGGGTGTGGATGAGGGTGACGGGAGAGAGATGATAAGAAATTACTAGCTATGGACAGAGAAGACAGAGAAATCTCTTTTAGAGGTTTGAAGACTTCTATAGTTCAAATCCAGAAAGGTCCTTTGTAGGCCATCATTGCCACTTGGTATTTATAAGGCATTCTTGCTATTCAAGATTTCTTAGTTATCTGATTATTTCTTCCAATACTTGTGTGAACTACGGAGGCCCAGAAAAGTCAAAACTTCCTTAAGGTCAGTTAGGAAGCAACAGTCAAGGACTGAAGAGGTGCTTCCTTGATATCCACTGTGAAAAGTCTAGAGATGTCATTATCTTTTCATGTTGACAAACGCAACTTCCACAGGGAGGAATAATCACCTCCGTGCATGTCCTCAGTGAACCTCATGTTCTTACTACCACTCTTGCTTTTCATCTGAAAGTGCTGCCTGGAGCTTGGGAAATCTCTAAGAGAGGATCTGTTCTGCTAATTATAAAGCCGACTATTCCGTGGGTAGCTTGTAAGTGTTAACACTCCCTCCTAGCCCAAGTTTTCATCTTGGTGCTGGATGAACATATTGTAATTATACTAATCATGTTGGCTGGGCAGCCACAGGCCAGGAAGGAGGAGTGCCCACCCCTTAATAGTTTCCCTCTCCTGAAGCAGTTGGTCATCTGCCTGCCGGGGTCTCCAGACGGCAGAGCAAATGTTGGGGGCTGGCTGGTTGAAGAGAAGGCCTGTGCAGGTTTTCCTGTCCTTGGGGCTGCCAGATCTGCCTGGCTTGCAGTGAAAGGGGTGACAGGGTTAGTTGCTAAATCCTGGGCAAAGACATTTCCTTCTGGATTGATTGAGGACTACTTAGGGTTGACTTTTGCCAGACGGTGGAAGCGCAAATTGATCTATGATATACTTTACTTTCTTTTTATTGGCGGTGGTTATTCTTCCTTCTCTTTCTCCGCTTCTTCCTATCTTTCCTCCTCCTCCTCCTCCTGTATGTCTTTCTTAAAGCTTCAAGGACACTGTTTTCCTGGTGGATTTTACTTTGCTGGCAGGCAGGGTAATTATAGATATAGCTATAGATACAGTTATAGATGTAAACACAGATGTAAGCGACTTAAGACTACGTGACTGCGAAAGACAACTTGTTATAGAGGTCAAAGCTTAATGAACATTTGGTCATGACTGGAAGAGCTATCTTTGGTCACTGTTGTTTGTATAATACAGATTATGACAAAAGTTCACATTTATTTCCTTAAGAATGGGTTGGCTTTGTTTTATGAAGCAATGTGGTGGACCGTGTAAGGGTGAGAAAGAGAACTCAGGGAAGTTATTGGGAGGAGGCACTAAACAGGAGAAAGTTTAGGAAATGGGAGACTCTGTTAGTGTTGTTTTAGGAGTGGGAGGGGATGTAGGAAAAGAAGGAAAGCAAGAGGGTAGAGTAGGATGGACCCGATAGCATGTAATGTATTTCTTACCTGGTTACTTAAGTTTGCTTACTTTAGCATCACCCATCCTCATGAAGTCCTTGGTAAAACATGCTTCACATAGACTTCATGAGGGACTGTATGCTGTGCATCCATCAAGGAAAGAGAGCCAAGTTCCACATCTGAGCTGACGTAGCCTGAAAAGAAACATTTAGTGATCATGACCTGCCTAGCCTCTTGGTATCCCAGTGGACTTTTACTGTACATATAATACTAGTCCAAGGGAGTTTAACTAGATTCTCTAGGGGAGCCTAACACAGTTTTCATTCTAAGTTACACTGACTATCAGCTGAGAAGGCCAGTCCTGACTTCCATCACTGGCTTAATTTCCTGTTTGTGTTCAGTTTCTTGGATTTCCTACCTTTTATTGTAGGAAGACTATGCAAGGAGTACTTTATTCTTTTCTTTCTTCCCTTTGGCACCACAGAGGTCTTTATAGCTGCAAAGGATTCCAGGGAAATGTTAGCTCTGTGTTATTGGGTAATGGATTTCATTTATCACTACAGTTCTATGGGATCCTTTGATCAATATCAGCTGTGAAACTCATGACTCAATCCAAAATTTCTCGCTTCAACTAGTCTGGTTGATGGTTCTGAGAGTCAAGCATGGAATGGAGATTATTAGTTGAATTTCTGTTGTTTATCAGTCAAAGGCCACTGGCGTTTTCAGCACCCTCTTAGAGTTTAGGAATAGAGAAACAGGCTATTCAGTTCCTGACCACATGTAGCATATTTTTGGAGGTGCACTGACCTCCTATCTTCCAGTTCATCTCTGAAGTTTGTTTTCTCTAATCTTCTTGTTTTTCCTATTTTGTTTTTTTTTCCTTTTTCTGTTTCTTCTATTTATATATCTACATTTCTCTTTACTTTCTCTATAACTAGATATGTCTGCCAAAAACCTTTCACTTCTATAGCCTTATCATGTTTTTATTCATCTGAGTATAGCTTTCAAAGCAAGAAAAGGAAAAGTCGAACTAAAAAGGCTCTTTCCAAATCCTGACCTCTGAACAGTCACCAACAGGTTAAGCAGAATGTTCTTTCCCTTGTTCTGTATAACCTGGCCTACATAACAGAGCTCAGATGGCCTGTGATCTGGGAGATCTTCATATAGTGCGTGTTCTGACCTACCATGCAATATGGCCTTTTTCCCATAATCATACACAACATGCTAAACGCAGGGTAGAATTTCAGTACTAAATCAGAATTACCCTCAATTCTTGGCAGTGTAAACCAGATTGCTAATACCTGGTTATTTTATTAGAGTAATATTAGTGCAGTATCTGTGGAGTAAGTTTGAGGTGAAATTCATGATTCTACATATTGATAAAGATTTTACTTTCTACACAAGGGATTAAACTGTGAGGCTTCTAATTGTGTGTCAGTGCATAGCTGGCTCAGGTGTCTGAACAGGATGGGAAGCTTGGAGGCCTCCACTGTGGGACACAATAGTATCTAGACAATGCTCCTGTTGCTCAGACCCCCTGATGAGAATCTTGCATGGGCCCTAGGAAACAAAGAGGCTTTACCAGGCTCAGCTATTTGTGACTATGTGAATTCCCAACACACCTGGTTTTGTTTTTTCCTCTTAAGGAATCTGACAGGCAGTTAATAGCTCATCAAAAAGTTGTATCCAAACTGTACTTTGAAAGAATTGGAAAACCCTGCTTTTGAATGATTTCCTTCCCCTTGCAAGTTCCAAATCTGGTCCAGCAAGAGGCCTGGACTCCAAGGAGCTTCTCAAGCATTCAGATGTGTCTGAGCAAACACTGGCGGCAATCAAATTACCTTAACACTGGCCTTTTCAGAGTGCTCGCTTGAGATGATAGTTTCAGCTTCAAAAGAGGTACGTAAACCGGAATAATGAAATGTTCCATTTTATTAAGTTCCTGGCCAGAGGGAGGGATTGTATGAGAAGAGAGAAGAGATGGGGAGTTTTTTAGTTTGATTTCCATGACGCTGATAAGCAGTAATTTTTGCAGAGGGGGGAAAAGGTAACCCACTGCAATAAAACCATTTTCCTAATACCATGGGAGTTATTGCTCTGCAAGAAGCAGGGCTTCTAACGGCTGCCTGAGCTTCCTTCTCCATCTTTCATGGGTCAGCCCGACATTTTTATAGTGCTGATACCAGAGAGAGCATTTGTGTGGCTTCCCTTCCCCATCTGTCAACAGTTAGGGGAAAATGTCACTACCTCAGGTTCCCTTTTGATCCAGTTCCCACGTCATCATCTGGTTCCTGCTTGGCACTGGAACCACTAGACACACCATGGGAGCAGGGTGGCTCTGGAGGCCAGTTGCGCCACTTTTGTGGACTGCTAATGGTTAGAAGGACAGAGAGTAAATCACTTTTGCATGGATCAGAGGAAAGCACCATTTCTTCCCTTTCATGTTTCATCAGGACCCTGGCCAGGCTGCAGTGATTGGCTTTGGTTTTCCCTGGGCCACCTAGAACTTTGTCCTTGTTCCTTTTCCAGAAAGTGGACTCTGTCTCTCACTGGACCCGGAGTTTGGCCCTGAAACAGCAGCTGAGAAAGCTAGCTCAATGCACAAATGAGAAGACACTTATTTTATCTGTCTGCCTGCATACCTCTGTCTCTACCAATAATGTCCACATCACTTGGTGTGCAATGTATGAGGTGATCAAAATATGTGGTGAATGTTTAAATAGAAACAAGTTTATTATAATAAAAGACACCTGGCCACTAATCCCCCTCTCTAAAATATTCCCTCTGTAACACATCTATCACACCATCCCTGCCACTTTCTGAAGCAGTTCTGGAAGTCCTCTTTCATGAGTATCTTTATGAGACTTGATCAAAAACACAGTGAATGCAGCTGCTGAGAGCCAGCCAAAGGAAAGGTAGGCTTATAAAAGCATTACCATACATCCTCATCCACCTCATTCCTTGAGTCTGGCACTGTTGGACTTCTGTCTCTTCCCTAAAGGCAAAGTGAGTATGAAAGGTAAATGTTTGGAATCAATCCAGGACATGCAGCAGCCAGGACAGTGTAACTAAAGACACTAATGGAAGGAGACTTGCAGAACTGCTTCATCAGCAAGCAGAACGGATGATGGAATCAGTGTGTTCAAAATGAGAGGGACTATTCTGAGGGGGAATTAATGTCAATATTCCTTTTGCTGTAATAATTTTTTAAACATTTAAACACTCATTGTATATTTTGATCACCCTTTGTATTATACACCCTGAGTCACTTGGACACCAACTTTTCCTATTACTTTACTTAAACCTGCATAAAATTTGCTGGAAGTGAAAAAGTCATTGAGGTGTGCAATCTTCGTATGAGGACACCTTGATATGAATGAATGTAAGACATTTGGCCCCTTCCATTCTCCTGATGATGGAACCCAGGGATTCTATTGACTTTTGGTGCAATTGGTCTTGGTGAAAAACAATCCATGGAAAAATAGTTCCTTAAGTTAACTTATGCTCTACATAGAATCACTTTTACAGTGGCCACATGCACAGTCCTAGGTTGAAGGTGGGTAGTTCCACCTCATTTCTTAATTCCTGTTACTGTGTTTTCTCTTGTTACTCTTAAAGAGGGAAGATGAGACAGAGGAAAGGAGAATTCCAAGTTTCGCTTACTGTTGTGGGTATCTTTGGAGCTCAGAGTCCAGCACAACCTAGCCGGGAGCACCGTCCATCATGGGATGAAGCTGAGAGGGAGGTGAGCTGCACAATATGTACTCAATGGAGTCAGAGCAATGGGAATAATTTATTTAGCTCCTGTATGCTGTCCTTACGCTGTGTCCAATCCTGACAAAAATCTTACAAAACAGATGGGGTTCTCATATTCAGCTGAGAGCCCTGAGACTCAGAGAGCTCCAGGACGTTGCTCAGGATTTCCAACCAGCAGGTGGTAAAGCTGGAAGTTTAACCCTCATCTGTGTTTCCCACCTCCTACAAATTTGCGGTATTTCTACTAGGTTAAATGCTACATCACAGTAGCTTGTGGAGAATCAACATCTAAATTTCTGCTGGAAGCATATTTTCTGAAACACATAATGGAAACTTAAGAACATGGTAAGAATACATCTTTCAGCATTATTTGTCAGCATTTATGAGGACCCACACTGTGCAGTGCTTTGTCTTTGATCCTCTCACAGGGGTCAGGGAAGGGTAGTTAACATTGCGTTTAGGGCCAGGAAAGTAGAAGTAAATTCTTCTTTCTTTTTTTATTTTAAAGAGAATAAAAATAACAACAACAAAATAACAACATAGACGAAACCAAAACAACACAAAAACAAAAAAAATGATACAGGGTTTCAAAACAAAATGACAGGAATTAACAGTGGTTGTTATATTACATATTATTATCTTCAACAAAGTCGCTCAGATTACCAGATATAAGAATGCCGGATTGATCAAACCATTAGACAGAATAAAAAATAATAATAAAAAGCATTAGAAATGATACAGAGCATCACTAAACAAGGTGCTGGAATTCATCAATAAGTAAAAAGATCTGTACAGCAAGTTCTTTTTTTTATTAATTTCTTAACAGAAATAGTTGAGTCATGCTATGAGTGTCTACCAACCTGCACTGTTACACTGTCAGCTAACGTCTTCAAGGCCAGGCACTGCGTTTTCATCTTCACATTTTCCTGTGGTGAAACTCCTGGCCATGTACATAACAGATGCTTGATGTATATATTTAACTGACTGATTGTGACAGGGTCTGCTTGGACCCTGCTTATAGTTCAGAAGTCAGGGTGTTCTGAAGGTAAAACAGGATAGCTACAAATACAGGCAGAGAAAAGCACAGCAGAAAGTATCATCTAAGATAGCTGCCAAACCTGTCCGCAAGCTGGTGGAGAAGATGCTTGTGTGATGGAAAGAGTCTGTGCACAAACGCAAACTGTCCGTAGAGTGGACTGAGCCTGACTGCGGAGCAGCTGTCTCTGAAGGAGCCAGAGTGCCTTTTCGAGTGCCTTGCTCCTGAGGATCTCATTCAGCTTTGGTTTAGGGTGGTAATAACTTAAACCCCGACACTGGGATGGCCATTGATCAATGAAATGAGCTGGCAGTTTCCAGACAGATTCGTGAAATGAAATACCTCAAATTGAGCAGCCCAAGAACATTTTTCACAGCCTATCCATCCCTTCTGAGCTATTCAGAGAGCAAAGTAAAAGAAATTAGAACTTTGAAATTGCTACTTGTCCAGTGGCAACCTCTCTGGGACACTGAAGAGTTGCAATTTATCTAGTTTTTCTAGTTAGAGAATTGGCAGCAGCAGCTGCACCAACACCACCAGTGAGTGTAGACGTGTCAGGTGATGTACGAAGTCTCTTGATCTCATTTAATATTTTCAAAAAACCAGCAATGGTTTGTTTTTTATAGACGAAGCCAAAGTTCAGGGAGAAATGTGAGTTACCTCAAGTCACACAGTGAGGGGACAGCTAAAGAAGGACCCTAGGCCTATTTGATCAAGGCCATGGTTTTAAAAGTGTATAAACTACTTTTTTTCCTTCTCAAACATCTCTTCTTAAAAGTGTAAATGCTCCTATTCAAAGTGGAAGTTTTGGATAGTGGATTAGGCTCTGATCCATTAAGTGGTGTGTTCTTCTCATTTACGGCGTGTAAAGTAATTCTTTTGTTTCTCAGTTTGGCAGCCAGTTCAAATACTGAAGGTACGAAAACCAAGAGACGAAACTGCTTCCAATGGAAACGCCGTTCTTCTCTGAGGGCTGCTGTTACAGTGCTGCGGGGAGGATTGCAGTTCCTCTTTGGGGTTGGCTACCCAGGTTATGGCTCTGGTGGCAAGGAGAAGGCTGAGAAAAACAAGGAGGGCTTGAGGAGAAATGAGATTGGGAGGGGAGAGAGAAGAGTTGGGTTCAACAAGTTTCAGCCACCTGAAGCCATCTGTGTGTGTGTGCGCATGTGGAACTGCAAGACAGAGTGGGACTGATGCTCTGCCACCGAGTCAGGATGTGGCTAATCAAGTCAGTCAAAGGCATAAAAATGCGTGAAGTCACTGGAAGGCAGAGGCTAGAGAGGGAAGGAGGAGCTCCAGGAAAGAATCTTAGAGGAAGAGGGAGAGTGTGGTCCATGTTAGGCCAGGAGGAATTCTGCAAGGTAACTATTCAAACTGTCTCCTACATTGTTAGATTGCAAAAAGCAGTGTATACTTCTATAGGGAAGCACGAGCATATGCAGATGACCAGGGAGCCCTTTCCTGTTATATGATCTACAGAGATGGCAACACACAGGTTCCGCTAGACACAGAAAACAATTTCTTTCATAAAAACCAAATGTATGTCAAAAGTAGAGTACACCATAGTGCATTCACATAATTACAACAGTATACAGAAATTTAGAAATGAGCTAGTACGCATGCATCAGCATGGGTGAATCTCACAGACAACGCTGAGTGAAAGATTTGAAGAAAGAATTCACAGGGATAGTAGAAATTGAAGAGGATTGATTTTTCTCTTCTCCCTTTAAGAGGCATTCGGGATTTTGATCTTCCCTCACAGATTATCTGCAGCAAATCTATCTCACCAGCTGCTGTGAAGATGTTTTTTTCTTTTTTCTTCTGTAGCCCTGCTAGAGTACAGAACTGGCTTCTTGCATTTAGTTTGCAGCTCCTCTTCTTCCTGGCACACTCAGTGAAGACAAAGGTTAATACTGAGGGAATGTAAGATGGATGAGATTTGACCCTGGCTTTTTGGACCAGGCGTTTATGACTAACACCTGCTCACCAAGTGCTAGTCAGCCTTCTTGTTGTGGCTCTGGATTGAGATTTGTTCTTACTCTTCTTTTCTTTAATTTCATATTTAATGTGACTCATTCATTTTTTTTTTCAGAAGATTCCAGATAAAATAGAGAAATAACTGCTTCCTGTAAAAGGGCTTTGTGGTTGTCTCCTAGGGTGAGTTTCATGACTACGTTTGCCTCTATGTTTGAGAAGTACCAAGTGCTACTTGGGGAGTTTTGTCTGATGTAGTTTGACTAGGAGCCATGGGATGTGGCAATCAGCGTAAAGCTTTCTCTCTTAACAGGAGACTTCAGGCTGTCCTTTTTCTCTTGCTTCTAGCAAGGCAGAGATTCCACAGGGTTAATTAATGGCAGCTATTCTACGACAAAGACTGAGCCAGCTGAGTGTATTCATTAACCCCTTATCAGTCTAATTATTTAAATACAAGATGATCAAAAATTGCATATTTTTGTTAATTTTTATAAGACAATATAACAGGAAATAGAAAATGATAATTTTTATCAAGTTTGTTCAATAATTTCCCTGTGTATGGTGTATTTTAAAACATTCAACACACAACACAATGTTATAATCAGGGCAATAATATCTACTCTCTGCCTGAATTCTTATTGCATGATTGTCTTTCTTTGGACAGGACATTTTAAACTGGGCATGGTGGTGCACTCCTATAATCCCAGAACTCTGGAGGCTGAGGCAGGAGGATTGCTGTGAGTTGAGGGCTAGCCTGGGCTACATAGTGAATTCAAGACCAGTTTACAATACAGTGTGGGACCCTATCTCCTAAAAAGAAAAACAGAAGGAAAAACAAAAACAACAAAAACAGTACACTGTCATGTTGGCCTTTTTCTCCTGTGTGGAGTATAATTTCAATAAATTTTTACCTACTAAACATAACGGGGAAGATGTCAATGATGGATGTCCTGGTTGATGTTTTACTGTCCTATATTTTTCAATTATTTGGTCTATTAGACCTAATCTAAATTGTAAATAACCCTTTGAACTCCTTAGTTTTGAATAAATAGCAAATGAGTTCCATATTGTTTGATCCAGAGGTGCACAAATGTTTTATACTGGTATTTTTTCCTCACTTTTTGATTACAGGACATCTGTTAGATGTTGGTCAACTCTGTCAGTATCACCGTGGGATTATTATCAGCATTGGCCACTCCTGGAAGTTTTAAAGTTCCACTTCTTCTTTCAAGTTCTACCATTTCTGTATTACAAATAGTTGACAATAAAGTGAAGTCTTTTTTTTCTTTCCATCTCACAGCACATACTTTTCATCTTTAATATGCTAACAGTTCTCCTTTTTCCGGTTCTTTCTTTTGCAGATCTTCTGACACCTCCTGCTTATGCAGTCTCAGTGTTCCCAGTGGGTCCATTTGATATTGTGAAAGAATATCACTGAGTTCTGGAGAAGTATAAAAATTATATCCAATGTACTCACAATAAGAGTTTTTATAGATTGTAGCGCAAATTATAGGCTCTTTTTCACAAATAAAAGAAACATTAATTAGTAAAAGAAAATAAACAGAACTTATTATTAGATTTCACTAGAAACAAACTTCAAAGCATAATAAACATTCTAAGTAAAAAGTAAGCAAAACAGTGTTGTTTTGTTTTGTTTTTTGTCCTTTTGAGACAGCGTCTTGCTATGCAGTCCAGGTTGGCCTTGAGCTCACTTTATAGCCCACGGTGGCCTCGAACTCACAACGATCCTCCTGCCTCAGCCTCCTGAGTGCTAGGACTACAGGTGTGCACCACCATGCCAGCCTAGCAAAAAATAGTTGATGTAAAACAAATAAGCATAATGATATGTAATATAACCACCATTGTTAATCCCTGTCATTTTGTTTTAAAACCCTGCATAATTTTTATTGCTTTTGCTTTGTTTTGTTTTTATCTATGTTGTTGTTATTTTATTTTTTAAAATTCTCTTTAAAATAAAAAAGATAAACATGCATACAGCTATATCTTGTGCAAATAAGAATTGACCAGTTGAAATGATACCTGACTGGGCACAGTCAGTACATAAACAAACCCTCTTCCCAAGTGATACTCAGGTTAAGTGGTTACTTATGTAGGGGGAGCAAACCAGCTGACAGCTGACAAGGAGGTAGGAAACAGGCGCATCCCCCAGCAGGAGAGAGAGGCCGTCAAGCCTTGGGGATCTGAGGTGAAGGAGAGGTGGAGAGAGCAGTTCCTGGGGAAGGATGCAGCGGGAGGGGCCATGCTGAACAGAACAGAGCATAAGAGGCTGAGAGTGAAGACCCGGAGGGTGGAATAGCACCATTCACGGAAGGCTCGGAAAGAGGAGCAAGCCTCCTTTGAGTAGTGATGAGAACCTAGGTGGTGTCCACCTGCAGTCAAGACTTGGAAAACAGGTAAGTCCAGTAGCAGAAGGATTTCTCAGCTGACAAGTAGAAGCAACTATTTGCAGTTAGCTGTACATTTTGAGTTGGTAGGAAGGGGTTAAACATCTAACAGCATTAACTGTTCCTTCCAACAAACCAATAGACATCAGCAGGACAATGATCCCAGCTGTCCTCGTACATACATACGTATTTTTCCCTTCCTTCTTTCTCTCTTCACTCCTTTCCCTCATCCCAGTTGTTTCTTCCCAATTATTGATGAAATCCTCTTCACTTTTCCTGAACTCTTAGTTTTCCCCCTTAGCTCTTATTTATTTTAATTCTGCCAGGCTCCTTTTGGTGTTCTCTGTCCACTGGTCCTGGATTTACAATCCAGCTTTTCTCCTGCTGAGGCTCTTTGTTTCTGTTTCTATCGTTTGCTCTTCTTCTTGCTGTCTTTCTCTTCACTGAGCTTGCACAGACAGGAGCAGGGGAAAATATACCTTTCAAATTTTACTAGTCCAATCATTCTATTTTAAATGAAGACACAGCAGCAGTCATATAGACCATTAAAATCCAGGCCACATGAAAACAGAATAAAAATACCAGCTGTAATGTTGCCTTCTGGCCCTCGCCTTGAAATGATTTTATCTCAAAGAATGTTACAGACTTAAATGTCTTTTTTTTTTTTTTTGCGGTACTGGGGATCAAACTCAGGACCCTGCGCTTGCTAGGCAAGCACTTATTCCACTGAGCTATATCCCCAGCCCTTTAAATGTCTTGTAAGAGATACCAAACTCTTTCCAAATGAGAAAAAAGAAAAATATTAATATTTTGGGAACAATTTGTATTAGGCATTTACTGTGTACCTACCATTGTACTGATTATCTGTACCTTATAAATGGCTTTTCCAGAATTCTGGTATCCTGTAAGTCACCTGTGGAAATAAGAAAAGGAAAAATGAAGGCATTATGCAAACATTAAGCCACGAAATTGTCACATGGTTTTCTTTAACAGCTTGGCTTCTCATTTTTGACACGAAGATTCTCTCATTATGCTTAAAAGAGTCATCCTTCAGTTCACCTATGCCTTTATCTGTCCATCAGTCATATATTTAGCATCCACTTATCTACCCATTCATCTTTACAGCCACCCATCTATCCATCCATTCATCCATACTTCCTTCCATCCACCCATCCATCCATCCGTCCATCGATCCTTAATGCACACATGCACACACACCTCCCTGGTGCTCATTCTGGCAAGGTACTGTGCAAAGAACACTAGAGTTCCCACTCTTGAATGCTCATAACTTAGTAGAAGAGTACTTACAATAATAGTAGATAACACTATTGAGCCCTATCTCTAAGTTGGGCATTTCAAAGAGCATTTTTTTTAACCTTTTTGAGACAGGGTCTTGCTATGCAGTTCAGGCTGGCCTTGAGCTCATTTTGTAGCCCAGGCTGGTCTCAAACTTGCAATGATCCTCCTGCCTCAGCCTCCAGAGTGCTGAGATTACTGACATGGACCACCACACCTGGCTGCAAAGAGCATTTTAAAACACATTCTTTTATTTAATCCTCAGAGACAACACTAAAGTATCACTTTATTATTTTCATTTTTACATGTAGATCAGGTGTAGATCATGCTCACTGGTATTTAATTTCTGTTGTATGATACCTAATTTTTTGGCACAACAAAAAAGTACT
Organism: Dinomys branickii; assembly: GCA_004027595.1. Lineage (NCBI taxonomy): Eukaryota > Metazoa > Chordata > Mammalia > Rodentia > Dinomyidae > Dinomys > Dinomys branickii. The sequence goes on along the minus strand of PVLD010009483.1, from coordinate 26,769 downwards.
TTACACTGAAAATTTGGCATGCTCTTTGACAAATTAAAACTACATAAACTAAATATTTTAGATATAATTTACAAAACGATTTTGCATTTTATTATGCTGTATGTAACAATTGTAGACTTCATGATTCTTAACTAGTATAAATGTTTATCATCAAATCTTTCATGATTGCCTCCCTACTCTTTAGTTACTTTTAATTTATATTTTCCATTGGCTCATCAACTTTTTCAGAAAAGGCTCTCGGTTCAATACTTAACTCCAGGATAACTGAGAATGTCTTCTAGTTGCCTTCATATAGAAATAATAACTTGTCAGAGTATATAGTTCTTAGTTCAAAGCTATTTTCTGTTAAAAGTTTATAGATATTGCCCCATTGTCTTCTGGCATTTATAATTGCAAGAGAAAGATCCAAGGTCAGCCCGAGTTTTGACCCTCTATAGATAACTCACTTTCTCTGTCTGGGTACTTGCAAAACTTTTTCTTTATCCTTGAAATTTAAAAATAGTTACAAGGCTATGTTTAGCTGTTGCTTTCTCCCCCATTAAATTTTAGAGGCGCCCTGTGAGCCTTTTGTATTTCCAAAGTACATTTTAAAGATGAGGGAAATGATTGCCAGGCTAGAAACACTGTAGATGAATTCTAGTTTGACTTTAGGAAGTGTGTCCATAGACCTTAAGTCCATAGACCTTAAGTCTGATATGCCCAGCCTCATAAGATCTAAGTGCTTATGTGTCTAAGTCCTAGAAATGGTCACTGCTCCTGCTAAGTCACAGGAGAGGCTTTGTGTGCACCCATGGATATCTAGACACAGACAGCCCTCCTGGTGGGGGTCCCCCCAGGATGGAGGATTAACTGGGAACGCTGCTACCCATGGTTCCATAAGGGACATGTTCAACATGGACTGGAACTTGGATCCTTCAGCTTAAGTTGGGAATAATGGTTTCTTCTACTGACCTTTTGTTTTGACTTCTGGTATCTTAATAATGTAAACTTTCTTCTTATTCTTGTTCTTGTTCTCCATTTCTGCCTCTTCCTCCTTCTTCTCCTCTTCCTTCTCCTTTTCTTCCTTCTCCTTCTCCTACATCCCGGCTTGAAGATTTTTCTTGGTTATCTGTGAATGGAAATTATGATAGTTGTAAAACAGTAACAACTTTAGAAACTCGGAAGTTAAGTAATTTGTCCAGAGTTCCATAGCTGGAAGGAGCCAGAGTGGCAATGGTATAGGGGAAGATATAGCTCCCAATGTGCTAGATGTCAGCTATGCTAGGTTGCTACATTGTCAGTGGCAATTTATACAGCGAAGTCACAATGTGGGCACAATGTGGGTCAAAGTACAATCGATCAGTAAGATTATAAGTATAGCTGCTTAGCTAATATTTGTCCAATAGGGAAGCATGTCAGGTAGCAAGGGTACGTGGAAAGAACAAAGACATTTTGGGGGAAGGGATAGGTCTTGATGCTCTAGTCACTCATACAGGTAACTGATAACTATCTGGGCTTCCTGGATGAGGTGGTGCTAATTATAATACAATTCCAAGTTACTGCTTATCCCCTAGGGAGAAATTTAGGACTGCTTGTTGCATCTTTATTCTGAGGCCTGGTCTTCTTGAGATGTACCTCTAGCCACAATTCAATGCCTGTACTTTTTCTGCTGACTTCTTTGAAAGCCCAGTCCCTCTCTATGTATTAATTTCTATCTAACTTAGATGCCTATAGTAATACTTGAACTCGGTTGCCAGTCTTGTGCACTTAATTTGTTCCACTTACATGGTACTTATTGGATATGAGATTTTAATACAAATGGCAAATTTGTGGAGCCAGGCGATGTGGGTGTGCATGTGCCCTTTGGCACTCACTGGCCAATGCCATCATTTTAGTTAAAGTTAAACTTCTATAACCTGAGTCCTCATCATCAGAAGTGGGACAATCATACATACCCAGATAGGCTCTTTCAAAGATTAAATGAGATAATGGATGAGAACAGAAGTGTGGTCCCAGACAGGTGGAAGATACGTTGTAAATGCTCCTGCTACTGAGTTTTGACTTCTTAAGATGAGCAAGCCTTGTTCATAATGGAAGATCAGGACCTGGATGATAAGTGAATAAAGCCTTTTCTGAGTCTTGTGAGACCAGCCATTGTCAGCTCTAATTTCACAATGAGCTTTCTACTTCCTTCTTAATTTTAGATGTCACACAGACATACTTTAGGACATTACTGTCCCTTCACCCCCAGTAATTGAATCATTGTCACCACCATCACCATTATCTGCGAACCCTTCAACAAACCTTTAACCAATTCCTGGTCACAACCTTCAGTGAGTGGAATCTGGTAATCCTCACTCTCTCCCAGATGACTCATATGAGTCACCAATTTGCAGAGCTACTAATCGTAGAGTGTTTCTTTCTTCCAATAGTCAGGTGTTCCCGACAGGGCTGCTACATACAATACAGGGTGCCCAGCTAAATTTGCATTTCAGATGAACAATGAATACTTTTTAGAATAAGTAGAACTCCAATATCACATATGGTAAAGTGTATACTTATGCTAAAATACTCATCGTTCTTCTGAAATATAAATTTAACCAGGGTTCTATATTTTTATTTACTCTATTGTGCAACCCTAGTCTCATAATGGTGCAGGGATATGAGAAACAGAGGTCAACATTTTTACATCCTTCCTATCACCCTCTGAGCTGCATGTAGTGGTCTTCCGACTATTTCTTCTCAATAAGAAACATGCACTGTTAACTGTGGTTAGCTGAGGCTCCTGAGATTTAATGTTTTTCCTCCACAGACATTATTTTGCATACTCACCAATAAAAGGTGGGTTTAGGGATTGCAATGGAAAAGATTCTTTGAGAATTTTTGATTTTCAAGGTGCTAGGTGGCTATCTTTTTGTCATGTTGGGACGGCCTAGAGCTAATAACGCCGCCCACAGCTCCCCTCCGACGCTCAGCACTCACTCTCGTTCCGAGCTTTGTGCTACCTCAGATCCTCAGGTTTTTTCCTCCTCTTATTTTTATGATCTGCAAAAGGCTGGAAAGATGAAAAACTGTTCCAAGCTTAATCGAAAGCCTACCTAATAATAATGAGTCCAGCAGCAGGCTTGTAAAGAAGGCAGATCAGACCCACTTAACCGTAATGGTCCCACAAAGTAATGAAGACTCAAGTGGTCCTTATTAGGTCTCAAGCTGTGAATCAGAACTCATCTCACATTCTGATTGCTGAAGGAAATAGGTAATTGATGCGACAGAATGGCCATTATTATTATTATTACTTTAAAAAAATCCAGACAGCAGCTAAAATCCTTCCCCCAGCCTCCTTGGGGTATACCAGGTGCGCAGATTGAGGGTTGCCCTTCCATTAAATTTTCAAATGGGGGATCTAATAAATTTTACATCGAAATAAGTAATGACCACATTTAACGACCAGTTTGTTTGAGTGTTAACAGCTTGTGAGCCAACAAATGAGTCATTAACAGGTGCTAACTTCTACTTTCTGGTTTAAACAATGCATCCTATTTCTCTACTGTTTGGGTTGAGGGCTTATGCAAATTCCTGGCTAGGTTTTCATTTTTCTTGTGATAGGCAGCTTTTATCAATCAGTTAGGTACTTCCCTGCTAATGCCTCCTCTTTTCCAGAATTATTTTTCATATAGTTTTTAGATGAACCCATTTTTTAAGCATCTATTTTACTCCCTGAAAGATGAAGGTATACAGGACTAGTTTGATCCTGGAATGAATTAGATAAAAAGTCCTGCAGAAAATCCACTCTTGAAACCTGAAATCATGTTCCATTCTAGAGAAGGAATGTAAATAGGTCGAGAGTGTCACAGGTCCAAGGCACTGCTTACATCCCCAAGGGGAAATGACAAAGATTGTTCTCTCTGTGCTAGAAATGTATAGATATTTCTATTTGAAGATCATGTGATTGGCCCATTATCAGTCTACCATGTGCCTGCAAGACACATGGAATGAGATTGGGTTCTCCTAAAAAATCGTCTCTTTTTTTATTTTAAGGATAAAAACAACTAACAAAACAACAACAAAGACAAAGTCAAAACAGCACAAAAACAACAAAAATGATACATCTCTTATAGTCTTCCTTGTTTTTTCTAGTTTTGTTTGTTTTCCCTTGTTTTTGCCAATTATTAGCCAGAACAAAGGACGTACTTTCCTCTTTTGACTTCCTCTTGGAGGAATAGAAGTGAGCGATGGGGACAGAGTGTGGGTTTGGGCCTTTAGTCCTGCTCACACCCTGTTTCATTGTGGTCATTTTAAATGTGGTCATTACTTAAAGTCAAGTTCTGCCCATTGAGACTTATCTTCACTGTCTTGTGTGCATGGGGAAGGCACCGAATTATACCTTCTTTTCTCCACTGCAGTGCCCCAACCCCCTCTATTTGTGACAAAGGACCATGAAATAATTCCAACCTACTGGATACTGATAATTTATTAAATACAAAATGCTGCACTTGCACCGTGCTGGCAATGTCAAACCGCTACACAAGTCTCTGAGCATGTCTTCTCACTTTTTTGCACTCCTCTTACCTTGGTAATTTAGTAGTGTGTGAACCAGTGTCAGTTGTCCCCACTCTGGAACAGAGGCCCTGAGAACTTGAGGCTTACCTTTTCACAGTGGGGAAGGCTTACGGGAAGAAGCTGAGGTTGGGCCTCTCCTTTGCAAGACTTGTTTCTTTCATGCCTTAATGGATGTATGGCAGGCAACGACTGAACAGGGTTTTGAATGAAGGGAATTTTTCTCAGGGCCCAGTGTTTTAAGCACAATCTTTAGATGTTTTACTGAGGGAAATAGCTCAGTTATCAAAGCAGTTTTCTCTTGGGTGTTCTTCAGACCAGGGTGGCCAGAGCTTTTTTCTTGATTAATCAAACCTGGGCACATAGATGTAGGCACCTTGCCTGGCAATGACATCGCTCTTTGGGAAATAAAGGTAAAAGTGAGCTGGGTCTTCTCACACATGGAAGCAATTCATACAATAGACTTTTTATAAGGCTTTGTGTAGTTTATAAATGTTAGAATTTAAAACTTAATAATGTAGTTTTTAGGGTTGATGAGAGCAATCTGTAAAATGGCATTTGAAAGCATATTGAAGTCTTTTTTCTCAGATGCTACAAGGTTTAATTGTATCGTTAGCTTTAAAGTACCATTCACCTTAGTTTATAGCTATGTTTACTTTGCCACAGGGTCTGAAATATGAAAGCACTGTTTAAAATTGTGAGTGGATTCTGACACTTTAATACCTACCTTCTAAAGGCTATCTACATATGACTCAGGCCATGCTAAAAAACAAAACTATGAAGTTAACACATTTTATAAAAACTGGATATTATGTAGTGGCCAGCAGTAATCATGTAAATATCAATTCTAATTTATATCAAAGGCTGTGCTGAGTTTGAACTAAAATCTTGAACAATTTTATCCTTGTAGCTTTTAGAGTTCTCTTTGCCTGTTCTTTTCTCATGAATATAGCGGAGTCCTTTAGAATTCAGCCTGTCACTTCTGCTGTCTTCTGTGGAACACTTACTACAGTGAGCAGGGTGATGGACTCTGAGCATCCAAAAGGAGATAAGAAATATGCCTTGCCATCCCTGATGCATACAATGAATTAGGAAAGATGATTTGGGGTCACACAGGTAGTCTGGTGATCTGGAGAAGAACTGTGGGGATGCAGATGAAGAGTGAACACTTTTGAGCAGTACCTGGAGGGAAGCTGGAGGACGTGGGAGGAGAGATGACACTCCAGAAGCCGGTCTGAAAACTGTTTCTATGACGGGCCAGATAGTAGGTTTTAGGCATTGTGGGCCAGATGGTCTCAGTTGCTATTACTCAACTCCGTGATGATAGCTGTTTGTGTTCCAATAACATTCTTATTTACAAAAACAGGTGGTGGGCCATAGTTCATCCACTCCTACTGCAGACCTTGAAGGGGGTGCAGATTTTGGACAAGCTGAATGTGGAGGGGAGCTGAGTGTGCACAGGATGATGGAGAAACAAGGGCTAATAATTGTGAAGCTGCTAGTGTCCAGGGCATCGTGTCCTAGGGCAGAAGGCCTTCACAGAACAGCAAGAAAGGTGAGAAAAGCAAGAAAATGTAGGTCAATTCTAAAGACACTTGGGTGCTAAACTGAATAATCTATATTTTGTTTTGAGGCTAATGAAAACATGCTGTTTGGGTCAGGACAGATCTAGTTATATGGCAGTAAAAGCAATATAAAACAACAGCAAAAAGCTGTTTGTATAGTCTTTTCACATCATGTTCTTTTTCTAACACATAGAGAGAGCGGTACGGGTGAGGCTCTTCCCCAAAATGATAGCAGCACTCTTTCTCCACGCAGTGCCACAGGTCCGTACTGTCATTCTATCGTCTCAGCTCTTGGCTTCCAGGGGCACCACAGTGGGAAAAAGAGAGGATGGAAAGTGTACACTTGCTTCCAGGTGCCTTGGTCTAGGAATGTTACCGTCATTCACAGCCCAATATTAAAAGTATTGCATGACCTATGCTAGGGAGACTCATTCAGATGTTGCTGTGAAAACTGGCCCAAGAGCCGCTAAAGATCTGAACTAAGGTGGAGGCAAGGGAAGCGGAAAGGAAATGAAAGATGAGAAGAAGGTCAGGACTAGCTGGACATGGGGACAAAGAGACGACTTAGGTGAATGTTGTTTCCTGGGGTTATTACTCAAGAATTTGTCCTGGGAAGTCAGGAAGAAGAGAGAAAGTCACAGAAAAAAACATAATTCAGTTTTTGGAGCATACTGATTTTGGAGCGTTGGGTGGACACTCAAGAGGTCGTTTCACTGGGGTGCAAATTGAAATGGAGTGATTGTAGCTGTAGTAGTTAAAGCTGCAGAAGTAGATGAGTCACTAAATGATAAACATAAAGAAGAGCTGGGGAGGGGCCAAGGTAGGAGGAAATGCTCACAGAGCAGCGAGAACAGGATTATTGTTTCTCACAAAACCGGGTGGAAACGTTTCAAAGGGAGCAGGCTGAATGCTGTGCACAAATGCGGAAGGAACAGCATATCGTGGTGCCCCGCTGCTGCCCTGCTAACTCCCCTTGTATCTCCTTTACTGTTTCTGGGTGTCCCTTGCCTACCCCCTATGTGCTTTTGAATCCAACTGCTGGCACCTGTGACTTCCTGTGAACATTGCCTTCAGGCTCCTGGAGCACCTTCGCTGGGAAGTTCAGAGACAAGGAAGTGCCTGGAATTTACCTTCCCTATGTCCCCTCTGAGCTCTTAGTCTGTGATGGCCAGTTAAGGAATATGAAAGCCCAGCTCTCATGGCTGAGATGGACAACACTGAGGTATAATTTATATCCTAGAGCTTCCTTTGGGACTTGGCTTGGCTTCTTCCCCTACCCTGTCCTGCCTCTCTCACTCCCCAAAGGCACCGCTTTAATCCCTTGCCTATAAATCGTCATTGCAGGGTCTGCTTCTGGGGAACTGGGTCTATTATAGTGTGGTCTTGGAAAAACAATCTGCTGATGAAGTAACCACTAGAAAATCTTGCAAGAGTGGAGTAGTGAGAAGCAGATGTCAGATTGCGAAGGGCTGAAGGGCAAGTGGCTAGGAAAGAACCGATTGGAGAGAGTTTGAGAATATTCCAGGGGGAAATGTGATGGAAACAGGTGAATGACAGAGTAACAGGGTCTAGTAATGTTGCTTATTTGATTTTAAGACTTGAGGAAATCTGAGCATGTGGATAGTTAGAGGGGATGAAGCAAATGAGGAGAGACTGAGGTGGGCTAGAGGTGTCCATGAAGGAGGTGACAGAGAAAGGCTTCAAAAGAGAAGACGACAAAGAAGGAGGCGCCACATGTCCTTTGATAGTGACGTGAGAGAAGAGCAAGGCAAGTCACGGTGGAGAGTAACAAACTGAGTGGTGACACAGGTAGAAGCTAGATGGGGAGGACTTAGAGGATACAGCACAGCTCCTTCACTTCACAGATCACAAAGCGGTCCAGAGCGGAAGTCACCCAGCCTGTGAGACGCAGCGCAGAGACCATCACCAGGTCTTCTCATGACTTCCACCGCAGTACTTTCCTCAATCAACCCAGCGGGCGTGGCGCAGGCAGGGCGGAGGCCCTCACGTGTGAGAACTGGGGGAGGCAGTGACGCTGACGCACATCCTGTGCCTGTGAAGGATAAAGTGGTCTTGGTCTCTCTGAGAGCAGGACTGCCGGAGCGTCACAAGTCATAGGAAGATGGCAGCTTCCACAAACAGTTTCACTGCATGGAAAAAAAATATCTTTCTTTATAGATAACTGTGGATTTGAGAGAAAATAATTTTAGGAAGGAGAACTGGGACCTGAGTCCCAGGACAATTTTCAAAATGATTTGTAACTATGGGTTTATTCTCATGTCTTGATTACAGGCGTAAAGATCCCCTATATAAGTTCATTGACAAAGAGAAAGCTTAGCATCTCTCCTGACTCTGGAAGGGGTGGGTGTCAAGACAGAAAAGAAGTGGAAGGAGTCTTACAAGCTCTTTGTAAGGATCTGGAATTCAGCTTAAGCCATTAGCTATTGCACATTAAAAAGGCACCTTTATTTTTGCAAGAGGATTTATGGCATTTTATATGTTTATTTTTCCTTCACTATTGGACATCCAAGGAAGAAAGAACACAGGGGTCAGAGACTCCCTCCCTCAAGCCGTAGGCCACATCACCCCAGATCCCCAAGCCGAAGGTGCTCCCTGGGATGGAGCGATGAGGGGAACATTTCCCCAGTAATGCAGGTTGGGAGTTTTCTTCAGTCCTCAAGCAGGAGTCAGCATTACCCGGCTCATTCTCATCTCACTCAACGTGGCTCCACCCACCCAGAAGTCACCCACTGACCTTCTTGTTCACATTTTTATATTGTTCATGCGTTCTTGTTTTATGAAAAGTGAGAGATGCTATGACAGCACCGTCACAGTGTCTACCTGGCAGGCAAGGAACCTTTCCACGTAATGAAGGAGTTCAGAAGTTTCTTTACTTTAACTGAATGAGACCTTAAGCTAATTTCAACTCAACTAAAAATTTAAGGATTCAGAGTTAGAGATCCCTGGGAAAAAGTAGATTCTCAGCGAAGGCTCCTTAGAGGAAGGAGAGGGACAGGTAGTCCTGGCAAGGTGGGCAGAGTTTTGATGAGGAAGGTGGGAAGCGGCCAGATTGTCTCTGCCAGGTGCAGGAGGCCTTCACTCTGACACACCCCACAAGTATGTATCATCTTCCCTGCATGCTTAAGCAAATTCAGTGCATAAAGGGGGCATCGATTTGTTTTCATTCCCAAAGCAAATGAGTTTATGTGGACAGCACAGGAGCTCATTAAGTGCTCAGTGAATTTAGTACAGGCAGTTTCTGAGAGATTGGAATGCTGAGGCCGGCAACACTGAAAGATCGCTCCATCAATATTTAGCGAGGGACTCTAGATGCGAGGATTCTAAGGAACTGCGACCGCCGGTACAGAAAGCAAGATGTCCCTGCCTTTGAGATGCATATCGTCCGCAAAGGGAAGTGGACACAAGAAGAAATTTAACAGTTCAAGGCTCATGAAGAATCCATGGAAATCAGAAGCTCAATATCACAAGATACTTCACAAATATCTTATTTTGAAATAAGATTTTAAAATCACTGGAGGAATTTGGAGATTTACATGGGGGAGTGTTGGTTATATTAAAGTGACTTTTTGTTTTAAAATCAGACCCTTAGCTCTTTGGAGAAAAGTTTAAAATAAGCAATGACAAAAATATCTACAGGGAACATATGATTGGTCTCAGAAGATTTCATGTTGAATGTGAACATCTTAATTCTTTCATTGTCTCTCAATATTTTGCTTTTATCTAGTGGCGTGGTGGTGTTGGAGAAGCAGGACATGGAGAAGTAATTTCTATAGTTACCTCCTAAACCTGTGTTGAATCCTTCGTTTTCCCTCTTTTCTCACTATTCTTGTGGCAAAGCCAGGACTGCTAATGCACCGTCATGAAGCGCCTGTTTGAGTTTTACCTCTTCCCTCAGCATGTGGCCATCCATCCATGGAGGCACTAATGAGCGATAGGAAGGCGAGGATAACCACAGCAGGGCTGCGGCTGTGATGGAGGGAGGTGGAAGGATGACAGCCACTGTGAAAGACTGAATCTGTGTTTCTGAAATGAACAAGTATCTCTCCATGGACAAGAAGATGTTTCACTCATGGATGCTTGCACCTACTCTCTCCTCTTTTAGGAGTCACCCACGCTTGGCCTCAGCCTTAGTTCTTTGTGTCTTGGTCATAACCTGGAGAGAGATGAAAGTCTTTCTACAGTTGGGAAGAGAAATTTCACAGATAACCCAGATGTAACCCAGCCGACAGCAAAGAGTTGATGTTGCCATACTTAATTGACAGTGGAGGAGTTACCTCAAGTTACGTGCCTTTTGACTCAAGTTCTGTATTAGCTGTTCGCTTGGAAGGAGCAGATGTTTTGGCTCCGGTGGTCACTGCTCACCTCTGTCTGGGAGGTACATCAATCACTTTAATTATAATAGAACATGAGGCCAGGAACTGAAGGAGAAAAATCAACCCAATCCCAAGAACAATCTTTCTTGATGAATTCTCCCCTAAATCGAAACAATTCACTGGGTATCCCAGCTGGGGTTCATATGCTTTTGATTACTGTGGGCTATTTAGCTCTACAAAATGACAGGCTGCTTAATGGACTTTTAATGGTTATAGGTTTCTCTCTCTTTTTTTTAATGAGCTTCACCAGTTTGTTACTAATGCCCTGTAGAAATTTGGCAAGGGGCCAGACTTGATGTTACACGTTTCTGGTTCCCAGGCGGCATACATGCAACCATCCTAGCCAGTGGGAGGGTCTGCTGCCAGTCACTGGGTAGCGCCATTAGGGTAGGCAGTGTGGGAAAGCTAATAGAGGGGCCTGTAGTCCTAATAATTATGTTATTTTAGAGAAGGTGGTTGCTCTTCTCAACTAAAGTTACTCTGAAGGCTTCTGGCTTCAAAGACCTTGGGAATCCCAGGTAGTTGGAGAGTTTGTGCAATTGAGGGCATCGTTGCCTCCAATTTCCATACTGTTGGTAAAAGGTGTCCTTCAGACTCAGAGGTATCCTGTCCACCGAAGAGTCCCTGAGCCTCTCAAATCCAAGCCAGGCTTCATCCAGGCATGTTTGTTCTTGCCAGACCGCAGCCGTAGTAGGTATCAATTCACTTCTACTGAATGAGGGAGAGGCGGGAAGAGGAGCTCTACTGGAAGCACTCTCTGAATCTCCAGCAAAAAAAGCACAAAGTCTGGGTTAAGAGAAGAATGGTGTGAATAATGAGAAATGAAGGAGAGAGAAGGTGTCCTGAGCCACTAATAAAAGTAACAGCAACTCCTAGTGCTTGTCTGGCACCAAAAATTGCGCTAAACGCTTTGCAAGCATAACCTCCTATAATCCTTAGAATAAAGCAGAGAGGTAGCACTGGCAGGCTGGTTATGTGTAACAATAGCTCTGGAGGGGAGGCAGGAAATGCCGCATTTTTAGTGTTTGTTGGTTTCTGTGATAAATACTCCCAATATTCCCTATTTCATGCTACCAATGTGGTGCCAGCCACCTGGCTAAATTCTAGAAAATGCAACAACTGGCTTTTGCGAGCTGCTGTAAATATACCGTCATGGGTAGGTATAGTCATCCCATTTTACAGGTGCAGCAGAAGGGGATTCATGAAGAAAACAACAGGCCAAGTCATAGCGGAAATAAAGGACAGAATTCAGGTCCACAATGACTACTACTTTACTAAGCTTGCTTCCCATACTATTGGGAAAGCTAGGAACTGAGCAACACGGACATGCTCATTCTGATTGTCTGGAGTTTTGCCTGTAGGTTAGGTACTATTGATATACATATATATTTGGAGTTGTTTTGAGACTGGCCTCAAGCTCACAATGATCTTCTTCCTGCCTCAGCCTCACCAGTACTAGGATTACAGGCATGTGGCACCATACCTGGCTGGTCACATATGATATTTACAAAGAAGCAAAACTTCATCGGAGGTGATTTGGTTCCTGGGCCAACCCCTTTTCATTCAGCTTCAACCATTACACTCACTCTGTGGAAGTTTTGATTTTTAATTTGCGTCAGTACTCTGGGCTCTATTCCTGTTGTGTGGGTTTTATTGTAGGGCCACCTCCTCGTTTTATAGGCAAGCAAACCAGGGACCAAAGAGTTTAAACAATGTACCCAAGTCTGCACAGAGTTGTTAGGGACAGAGCTGGAAATAAATACCAAGATTCTGTGTCTAAGGCTCAGACAGTAAGTAAGTGGAAGTGGATTTTCTTGTCCTGATGCCGATACTCTTACTCACTGTCTGTTCCCGTTTTGAAAGATTCAACTTGACTTCCCTTGATTCAGGGGCAATGAGCCGAGAATTTAAGGACAGGCACCAGGAGTGCGTTATGCAGCAAATGATGAAAACATGAAAGACATTCTTTACAAGCTTCAGTAGACGGGAAGGAGGGAGTAGTGAAGGGGGGGTTCCTTGCTGAAATACCCTCATGTTTCTGAGTCCCGAGATGCTACTAAATCAACCCCAGGTCATACGGTGCCTATGCTTGTCTCTTGGCCCAGGGTGAAAACAGTTCATGTTGTAAAATTAACTTTCCACATTCGGCTGGCCCGTGCGGGCCAGCTTTCTTTCAAAGTGAGTTTGAGAATGAATGAATGAACGTGTTGACTGGGTTACTGTTCTTAGGGGAGCCTTCTTTGCATTGGGCTTGGAGGAGGATTAAAGCTGGTTTTGAAAAGTGTTGGTGCTCTCCCAAGCACAGCATGCTGATAGAATTCTGGTCGCACTTTTATTTGCTATGGAACAAAATGCTCTAGTTTCATGGAAGAAATAGCCCAGCAGATGGTGTTTGGTGGATGGCATGAATGTAGCCTTATAAATAAGCATTCAAAATAGACTAGCTTCCCCCCAAATTTACCATCTGCCCCTTACCCCATGAGGTCCACAGGTGGTAAAAGAAAGAAAGGAAATCCATACTGTCAGTTGTTATTGTTATCTGAGTACTTCTCTCATGGAAGTCCTCCAAGTGATGGTATTCTGAAGTTTGGTTATAAAAATTTAGCGTGAAATCTCCAATTTAACTTACATTTTCAGGACTTTGTCTGTTTTAATAATAATTGTGTAAACTGGGCATAGTGGTATGTGCCCATCGCCATAGCTGGTAGGGAGGTTGAAGTGGAAGGACTGCTTAAGCCTGATAGTTTGAGGGCAGCCTGCACAACCTAGCAAGACCCCATATTTTCAAAAGCCTAAATGGCATGCCCCTATTTATCTTCTGAGATCTTGCACACCCTCTGCGGGATCAGTATACATTCCTAGCTTAGCTTCACTGTTGCTTCCTGAGAAGCAAGATGGCCTAATATGCAGAGGATCAGGAATCATACACATCTGGGGCTGAATCCCATTTCTCAGCTTTAGAGCCATGGTGAAGGTTCATTAACTTCTCTAATCTCAGTTTCCTCATCAGTGAAATGAAGAAACTAAGGGTTAATAATACTGCTGGAGCAGACTGGGGAGATAGCTCAGTGGCACAGTGCCTGCCTGGAAATTGCAAGGTCCTGAGTTTGATTCCTGGTACCAAAATAATAATAATAATAATAATAATAATAATAATTAATAATGATAATACTTATGGAGAGGTCTATTAAGATTCATGGAAAATGCACCTAAGACATGAGGGTAGTCCAGGTAATGTTCAAGAACGTTCATTGTTATGGCCCATGTCATCATCGTGGTCATCAGTGCATCACCACCACCTTCACCGTCACCGTCACCACCATCCCCCACTACAAGACACAGCTACCCAAGGTTGGAGAATAACAGAGAGAGTTGAGTGCTGGTGGTTTACTTCAGGGATGGTACAAAGGCTGGTCTAAGTCACCAGGCTGACTGCTCCCACATTGCTTTTTTTCTTCTCCTCAGAGGGGGATTCCCATGGACCACCAGCCAAAACATGCCCAGAAGGATGGAATGCTGTGAGAGGCTTTGGCTGGGTTGGTTTGATGACTGAGGCATGGAAGATTTATATCAAGATTTTTTTCACATTTTACATGGTAGATGATTCAATGAGTTGGACTGAGAACTGGGATTAGAAATCTAAGGTCAGAATCTTTTAAGGATATGACTCTATTTTTAATATTGGGGCTGTGGGAATTCTTGAGTTTTGATTTTTTTCCATTTGTGGAGAAATACAAACACTGGGCTTCATTTAAAGAATCTGTTTGCTCAAATCTTGGGCACAGGTTTATGGAGGGATGAATTTAGAAGACTCTACCTTGAAAAGTTGTTTGTTTCAAGCAAAGGCAGAGATTTAGTCACAGAGCTTAGGGAAATCTCAGCGGCTGGCTTCAGAGAGGTTCTCCCTGGGCTATACCTGACTCTGGTTTTAGTGATTGTACTTAAATTGAGAGAATAGGGTTTTGCTGGCGTGCAACTTATCAAACAAGGACAAGCAGATGTTCTGAGACAGCTCTTCCAACAAAGGAGATGCAACCTATAATACCTTATTTTAGCATTTGGTAAGTTTTAAGTATGGGTTATAATGTCCCAGTAATAAGAAGTGTCACAGAGGCTTCACACTGCAGCCCATCGTGTTAGAGGCAAAGCAAGTCCAATGTAAGGAGATCAAATGTTGATCACTTTCTACCTAAGATCCAGAAACCAAAGGTAGAACAATATATTCAGTTCTTGGTAGAAAAGATCAGGATCACCCTCATTTTTTTTTTTTTTACTCCTTCTTATGCTAATAGTGGATGTGGTTGAGCTTGTATGTTGGTTAGTTCTTAGTGCATCATCATTTTTTTTCTTGAGGCAGGGTCTCACTATGCAGTGTAGGTTGACCTTTGACCCTTAATCCTCTTCCTTAGCCTCCTAAGTGCTGGGATTACAGATGTGAACCACCGTGCCTGGCTCACTATCATTTTTAATAAACACTCACTGTATGGGTGTGATGGGGCAGGTCTGTAATACCAGCACTTGGGAGGTGGAGGCAGAATCGCCATGAGTTGGAGGCCAGCCTGGGCTACATAGTGAGACCCTGTCTCAAAAACAAAAAGTAGAAAACAATAACTGAGTGTCTATCCTAGCGTTTACAAAGTTTTGTCCCAGACAGAGATAAATTCAGTGATGAGTAAGACACGACCTTGCCCTATAAAGAGCTTAAAATGTCTATGAAACAGCTCTGTGGCACTGTACTCACAGTGGAGTTAAAGTAAGTCACCATTCCACTTACCATCACCAGTATCATCAGAATCTTTACATTATTACAGTAATACTGGAGTTCAGAAAGTTACTCCTAACACCATTATTGTCCTCGGTGTGGCCATCTCTGCATGTGACACTTCATTACTACTCTGTGCCCTGTAGCCAGACGGACTCTTTTGTGTCACATATTTAGGTAACTGTGAAAATCCAAGTTCATGTGATCTAGGTCCTGTAGTTGCCCATGTCCCATCTTGTATTTGTACCTGGGAGATTGTATGACTTTCTTTTCTTTTCTTTCTTCCTCAGCTGCACTGTATTCAACAGAGCAAGGCAGTTGAATCTTCATGATGGGCCTTAATTTTTCTTTGTTTCAAGTTCACAGGTGGAAGGTGAACTGTTGTAGATGTTGACAGTGTTGTGACCTAGGCATGACGTCCTTTGTATTGAGGAATTTTTCTGAAGAGTTATCACAAGTTATAAAAAATCTTAAGAAACAAACAATCTCTGGATTCAACACAAAGCAGAAGCCGTGAGCGTACTCTGTGGCCCAGTGGTTATGATGCTTATTGTTAATTCGGTTATGAAGGTGGAAATAAATATTTCATACTGGATACAACTCTCCTTTGAGATATCTTTCCTTGCCTCCAAAGCAAATTAATATCAGGTAGTTACTAGCCTGATATTCATTTTTTTCCCCTTGTTTGTTTTGTTTGTGAAACTGGTTTTATTCAAAACCAGTAGCTACAAGTTAGCTTCCCCTGTAGCTAGAAGTTAGCAAACTGCATTAACGAACTGGTGAGTGAGACTTTCAGGAAAATTCCTCAGGACGGGAACAACAGCCGACAGGAACTCTCCGTTGTTCCTTCTATCTTTCCTGCTCCGTGTCTGGATATGGATGTGGCTGCTGGATCCCTGCCAACAGCCACCTCAGATCCTCAGGTAGGACTGAAGGTGGAAACAACGCGTAAAGGCGACGAAACATTCACGCAGAAGGGGCCTGACGTGGTGGTACTGCCGCTGCACTGACTGCCCCGCTCTGGACTTCACACGGGGAGGAAGCAAGTGTATTTCACTGCCGTTATTTCCAGGCACGGCTACTGGCAGCCAAATGCAATTTCTAACTGATACGGATGCCGCTCCCCGATGACTGGCGCCCTTGTTTCTTTGCAGCTAGCTCCTGGAAACACTGTCTGCTGGTCCCTGCTGATGCACAAGCTCCTACAAGAGCAAAGTTGGACTCAGCTTCTGCTAATGAGCAGAGGAATTGCTTGTGAATACAATGCTGGGATTATAAGGTGCTGGCAGCCTTGCCAGAATAATAAGGTCAGATGGAAAATCATACCAGAAAATATCTTCAGTGAATACGTTGTCCCACTCCAGCGCCCTCTAAATACTGCAGCCCAGCTCCACAGCCCAGGCGGCAGTGCTGCAGCCTCTCTTTCCTATCATTTCTGTCTCGGGGGAGGATGATGAGGGTCTTGGGTCTCATTCCAGACTTTTCTGTAGCTGTTCAGCAGGAGTCCATTTTTGTCCCAACTTGTAACTAGGATCCTTGGTTGTTTTCTTAGCAGTTTTATCTGTAATAGCAAAGACGGTAGCTGCAATTTGCTTTGCTAATCTCGTCTTTCTCCGGCTTACGCCCTATGCTGGAAGAGCACGCGGACTACCTCTTCTGTTGAATACATCTCTGTGTTGTGGGAGCTTCAGTGTTTGTCAGAATATTTGCCTGTGGGCTTGGTAGCCTTTTTGGCTTAGCTGCACAAAATTTTAAGGAAAGATTTCGGAAAGATTCTCATGATCGTTAGCCACTGTCTCTTCACAGAAATCATTAATGTTTCAGTGATAATGTGGGGCATTTTGGGGGCCAAAATAAACAGGACAAATCTAAGGTACCATACCTGGGAAATTAAAGATTCTTGGCTGGTTTTCTACTTCTGGCTGGGTTTGGTGATCATGAGCCACATCCGAGCATGTTTATCAGAGAAAGCTGCTGTTGCTATTTAGATCGAAGGCAGAAATTAGGATGATGATGTCAGCCATGCTCGCATTATTATGTGTCCTTTACCAATAACCAGCATTGCCTTACTCTTAAAATCCATAAGGAGTTGCAGGCAGGAAGTCATGAAGTTATAAGATCCAAGAGCACAGGATAGAACTTTCATTCCAAATTAATTGCTTATATTGTGTTTATCTTTGAGCAAGTTGCTTCTTGTGTGACTAATTTCTCACCTATGCCCCTAATAAAGCCAGCTCATCTGAACACCTAAGTTGCAATAACATAAATTTCAAGACTTTTGGAAAATTAGCGCTCTGAATTACAGTTTCCTTGTAAGATTATAGAATACTGTGAGGAATTGCTGAGATACCTTCTAAAAAATCAAGCATGCAAAAGATATTTGATGAATGTTGGTTCATTCCCTTACCTAATCAGTGAGAAAATATTAATGCTGGGCTTGGGGTATAGGCCTTTAATCCCAGCATTCTTGGGAGCTGAGGCAAGAGGATCACAGGTTGGAGCCCAACCTGGGATATGTAGCAACATCGCGGGATCCTGTCTCAAAATGAGAAAGGGAAGATGAAAAGGAAGGGGAAAAAGAGGAGGAGGAGGAAGAGAAGAAGAAGAGAAGAGGAAGAAGGAGGAGGAGGAGAGGAAGAAGTAGTAAGGATGGAAACATTTCCCACTATTGGTGAGTTTTCAGCCATTTGTCTTAAGACTATGGCGATTTTGGTGGGCCAGCCATGTTTAGGGTCACAGATTTCCAGCTAACCTCACTTATCTCAGACATCTCAAAGATTGCCTACAAAGAGGATTGATTAGGTGGGTGAGGCTGCCAGTCCTGGAAGACAATAAGCAAATGTCTGCTGTCTACTGATCTGAAAACAATTTTGCAAGACTGTTCTGGTAGAAGGGCTTTCTTCCTCTTAAAATAACTTTACATACACAAAAGATATGGCCAGGAGAAGGAAGATCTTGTGGAGAGCGATACCTATATGTCCTTACTTTTGCAACTTTTTCTCAACGTGTGTAAGTTGAGCTTAAACTGGAGACTTTATTGCTTCACACAAAATAAACTGAAAATTTGTAGATAAATAGCTTTTTGTTTAGAAATAAGACTTCTTTTCAAGTGTTTAAAGTATGAATGGAATTAGTGTACTTAAGAAAAAAAAATCAACCTGGCATAAACCACTGATAGAGACTCAAAATTTTATTATTTTTACAAGCCTTAAGTTTCTAAGTACCAGTTAGCTAGACTAGCATTATGCAATAGAAAGAGGATATGTGTATGATATATGTGTAGTTTTATATTTTCTGGTAGCTGCATTGTAAAAATTCCAAAAAAAAAAATTCCAGGTGAAATTGACTTTAATACTGTATTTAACCCAATATATCCCAATTATTATTTCAACCATGATGAAGGTAAAGAAAAATCAACAGGTTATTTGATGTTCTTCTACAGCACATCTCCATTTGGGCTAAGTATATTTTAAGTAGCCAAAGCCACAAGTAGCTGATGGTCACCATACTGGAGAGAGCAAGTCTAGCGGAGAGAGACTGGGTCTGATTTTTCTCGCTTTCCTCCTCAGTCTTGCAATGCATATGACTGATCACGAGCTTTTACAGTGCTAACGTCTCCTGAGATCCCTAAGGCAGAGGTAATCAGCCTAAGAGAGAAAAACCCCAATGTTGGTGGAGGCCCAAGCCTTTTGAACAGGAAAGGAAATGCTCCCATATAGGCGACGGGTTGCAGGCTTTCTGGAAGGCAGACACCCCTGTACAAGCGGGAAGGTTCGAAGCATCTCTTTGCACCTGTAGGGGGAGCTCTTGCCTCTTCTCTCTTGCATTCCTACTCTAGTTCTCAGAGGCTGGCAGTTAGAAGCTCTTTCACCTGGGTCTGTGGAGCGTTTGTTTTTGGCTCCAAATCAGCAACGCTTTCGCAATCTCCACACGTTATGGCTGCTGAAATGCTAGGACACTAGCCGGGTGGCGGCTTGAGTCTTGTGATTCCCAGGCAGTCCGGCGAAATGATAAACAAAAGTCTTTTGTGCAATATTAATAAGCTTTAAGCACTCCCCAGTGAGCCCCTTGTCATCCAAGTAAGTCATGTGTATCAAAAGCCCTTATATGTGAAAGTTTGTTTTCATATCTGGCCCGCGATGAATGGGAGCCCCCTTTGCCATGTTGTAAAACAAACATTTGTTTATTTTGTGAACAGCGCTGGCAGTATGATACAGGAACCGGGGGCTGAATGGAGAGACCCCTTTCTACGGAGGCGCCTTTGAAAACCTTTCTGCTGGACCATTCCAACTGTCAACTGATCTTGAGTTCTGTTTACATTAAGACAATAACAGTGTTTCCTAAATAAATAAGTTGGAGGCACCCGTGGGCCTTAATGAAACCCAGAAATGGGTTGGGGGTGGGGGAGGGAGAGGAGTTTCTGTGTTGTGCAGGAAACTGGTGCATCCTACCCCGCGTGGAGGCCTGTGTTTTTAAGACAGAGGGAGGCCTTTGTGTTAATTACACTGATACAAACGCTCCTGGTAGAGCTCGCTCTGGAACTCTGGGGCAAAAGCTGTGACACTTCTCCGGTGTGAATGCCACACTGTCAAATAGGCAAAGTATTGGTCACCCCCTCAGCTGATCAGCTAACCTCTCCTGGTGTGTAGATAAAATAAATAAAAACTGTAAGACTAAACTTGCTGCTGCTGGAGGTGTCTGGCTTTTTTCTTGGCTGGTTTGGAGCTTCCAGGAATCCATTTGGGCTCCTGAATGGTCCAAGTTGTTTTCTGGCACGATGGACGTACAGGCGGTGTTGGAGCAGAGAAGGAGGTGCTGGCCCAGGAGTTTGGGTTTCAGTGGGTTTTCCTGGGAAGCTGGAATTTCAGCTTATTACTGAAAGTCATATTTTTGAGCAAAAGCACATTCTAGGTGAAGACTGAATGCTGGACACAAGAAATCAGCAGGGCTTTCTGCTAGTAAATTAAAAAAAAATTATAAAAACTCTAGTAGCAGCGAGCAAAGTCCCTAAAGACTCTGTCTTACAAACATTTTTAATTGTAAGAATTCCTTATTTGCTTTGTTTCATAAAAACATTTTAACATGGCTTAATTATGGTATTCTTATAATTTAGCAACTTGTTTCCTTGGGGTTTAGTATTTTTCATGTGCATTTTCTCCAAATTGCTACCTAATTTTTTATAATTATCATTTTCAGTGGCTGTATAATCTTCTAAGTGGATATGCCATAATTTGCATATCAGGTTGCTTATTATTGGGAACTTAGAATGTTTACGATTTCTCACTATTTTAAATAATATTACAATAAATATCTTTGTACCACAAATTATTTTTTTTGGAGAAATATTAATTGGGATACATCCCCAGGCTATGAATACTTCTGGATTTTTTTGGACACATCATACAGTTTTCCAGAAGAAAATTTTAAAAATATTTTTTAAAGATATTTTTCAGACTCTAAACATTACCTCTTTGTTATGTCCCTGTCTTAATTTTCACACCTCTCTTGTCCTTATTTGTCCAGAACAATACTTCCTTCTTCAGGGGCTCTGTCAAAAACTACCACATAAACATTTCATCTCCTTCAAAGGTTGGTTCTGGGATGTTCCCCTTAAAGGCTCTTAGTTTAGTGTGTCAAATGCAAGTTATTTTCACCATCAGAGAGTATTTCAGTTCATAATGCACACATTTCTAATTGCTATGGTCTAGACAGGTGTGAGATATACTTTGGGCTAATACATAATGTACTATTTCCATATCCTCACTAGCTTGAAAGTATTTATATAGTAGATACATTCTGAGAAATCTGCCCAGTTCAGCAGCCTGATTACCTCAACCTGTAAGAGTCCACATCACGCTTGATCGCTCGGTGCCCCTCTACCATGCTTGATGGGACCAGGACCCTGTGGACAGTGGAAGTAGATGCAGCAGCTACATGCTGTCATGAGACACAACAAGAGGTAGGAGGGAGAAAGAAAACATAGCAGACCCCCCGAAAAAAAACAAAGTTGAGAGTGAGAGGAAAACTGTTTCCTGGATTCCCAGGGATTTTCCAGTCTGTAGTTCCAGTCGTTTAGTCATTTCTCAAGTCTGGCTGCGTAGTCTCGGCTTGGAATTTGAAGAGGAGCCACCAGCCTACAATTCTTGTGTCTCTCCTTTCCTCCTTTCTCTCTTCCTCTCCCACCTCCTCTTGTATTTTAGTCGTATCTTAACTTAGTTACTAATAAGGTCTACAGCAAATGGAACTGAGAATAGATCTCCCCTGGGGATGTGCAAAGCCATGCTGCTTAATAATAAAACAGTGACTCTGACACTGACAACAGTTTTCATTGTTCTGTAGCGATGGCATGTGGGGCTGTCAGGTTGAAGCATGGTATAATTCCATTTATGATTCTGAAGCGATGGGATCTTTGAGAAAAACACTTTCCCCCTTTAAATTATTGACACTGTAAAAAGTGGTTTATCACGGCTTTGCAAAGTGCTGATGGCTGGGATGATCTTACACGATGATTTTAATTTAAGGCTTCAAGTGACCATATACATCGATTGACCCAAAGGGAAAAATAGATAGAAGGGTTCTTCTTACAGCTCTGGCTAAAAATTCTGAAGACAGAAAGTAAAATTTTCATGAGGGGTATAAATCAGGCAGTTTGTCTGGTCTGTTTTTTTTTTTTTTTTTTTGACAAAATTGATAGAAACCCAAGAAAACCCTAAAAAGCCTTACACCTTCTCATGTATGTTTTGGAGACTTCAGAAAGTGAGTGCTGAAGGCCCGGTACAAATTAGAATCATGTATGCCCCAAATCCACACTCCCCAAAGAGTGTTTGGAAACCTTGGCTGGATACCCTGGGCAGATCTTGTATTTCCCTTCCCTTCCCTTCCCTTCCCTTCCCTTCCCTTCCCTTCCCTTCCCTTCCCTTCCCTTCCCTTCCCTTCCTTTCCTGCTTCTATTTATTTGTACCTGTCTTATAATCAGGGCATTAAAAGGAGTATGCTGGAGATTGAGAGTGGCATCTCCTCCTTCCAATCAGAGGAAGCCCCTTCATATTGACAAAGGACACATACCTTACTAATTGGAATAGACTGTAAACTGTACCCTCTCTTGGCCTGTGGGGTGGTGTCCTCATACTGAAATATCTAACTGATCCTGAAAAAAAATCCTTTCTACTCCTCCCAGTGCCTCTTCCTTCTGAGCTTTGGGGATTTTGGTGACATGGTGAAGTGCTGGTTCAGAAACTCCATGCAGATCTGTCCATGCCAGTGGAGTGATTACATGTGTATGTGTGTGTGTGTATGCTTTCAAATAACAAACAATTGGACTAGCCTTTTATGACTGTGATTGTGCAATAAGGAGCAATGGGCAAAGCTATCAAATCATTTTAAATGGCCTCTCAGTATCTTTTCCTGTTTGTTGACAAGCTGGAGTTTATCAGTGGATTGACATATTTCCTAGCATATGTGACCTCAGGCATTTACTCTCCATTTTTTTCCCAGTGTTTTATTCATTCATTTAATTAAAGTGTACCGAATGCCCAGAAAATGCCTGGAACCAGTTGGACATGATGATCGCTACTGACTGCAGATCAGCTGCTGCTCCATGGACCTTCTGATCCTATGTGGCCATCCGGGAGCTCACCCAGCAGCGCAGTCAGGAAACCCAGTGCCCAGCACTCCCAGCCTCCAGCAGTCTTTTTAGGGAGTGGGGGAAAGGGCCTGAGAAGATCTCCCTAAGCAGCGTGGTGTTGGATGGATACAGAGAAAGGTGAATGAGGCTGGCCTCCAGGGAGAACATATCTGGCTAGAGTGAGCACCTACTTCATTATCAACTGTGTCTTCCAGGACAGGGAGAGCTACAGGAACGGACAAGTGGGTGCTGCAAAGACCAGAGGAAGAGAAACAAGGTCATGATGATGGGGAACCCCTGGCTGGAGCAGGGGGAGCTCGAAGCTATGAGACTTTGGTGTGGGACAGAAGTGGAAGAGCCTGAATACCTTGAAGAGCCCAGACCTGAGCTGAAAGCAAACAGATGCCAACTTCCACAGACTGTACTTTTCTGTTGATCCTCTTTGACTCTACCTGTGACATTTCCAAACTTGGCCATTATCTTTTCTCTTCCTTCAGACAAAGGTTTCCGCCCACTTGCATCAAATTCTCATCTACTTTGCTTTGAACTTCATGGACCAACACCCAGCTTGAACCTGAACAGCTTGGACTAAATGCCCAGTTAGGAAAAAGCCAAGAACTTGACATAAAGGGAGTGTGGAATCATTTGTTTCCCTGTGATCTTGGGCTGAGTTTTCAAAAAAGTGCTCTCACAGAGAGCACATAGTAGAGCACATGCATTAGCAAGGTGTTTGCGTGTGTGTTGAGGGGGCAGGGTGCAGGCAGATTTTGAAGAATGTATGACAGGCTGATGGTAAGTTTGCCAGAGGGATTTATGCTGTCTTTCTTGGAGTCCAGGATGTTGAAATATAATGACTCTTTCCAAACAGCTTACAAAGTTTTCCAGGATATACAGTTAAGGGTAAAAGGCAGTGAGGCAGACCACTGTGTACAGCAGTCCTCACCTAGGTAAAAACATTACATTTATATGGCAGGTGCATATGTTATCTATGTATGTTTGCATGCACCTATCTAGTTATGTATTCACACACTATTTATAAGCATGATTCACTAAGAGATTGCTATTATTATGGACCTGAAGGGAAGATAAGATAAATGGCCCTTTTTTTGTGCAAAGAAGATGACTTAGAGGCCCAGAGAGTAGGGTCAAGACAGAATCATTCCTAGAAGCTGGGCCCTAATCAAGGAGCTGTGACATTCTTGGCTGGATTTCAAAACTGCTACGGACCAGGGGTTGTTACATAGCTTGCATTTTCACAATTTTTGAGCAAAGTGTCTGTTAGGTTATCCTAGTTGGATTTCACTGGTGTCTGGTGGGTATGTAGTACATTAGGCAAGATAGTGACAAATCGTTTGTTTCTCTTCTAGTCCATAGGTTTTCAGGTGAGCAGAAACTATGTGCTTTAGGAGCTGCACCCAACATACACATTCAGGGGGTGTCATCCATAACTGGGATTGATTCAGACAGCTTGAAAGAGGCTTTGACACTAAGCCTCACACTGTAGTGGGCTAAGCCTGGGTATTGGGAAGGGACAAACGTATTCTGAATTTTTCAAGAGCGTAAATGATGTGTTGTCAGAGGGTTGACCAGAGAAGGTAAAACAAAACAGCTGCATGTTCTTGGACACTGTTCCCTTTGAGAGGTGGGTCTCTGCTTCTTTCTCAGTAGAAGGAAGGAGCTATGGTAGTGCGAACAAAGTGTGCACTTCTTGTGCACACTTCTTGTGCACCAGCTTGTTTAGTGTTGTCCTGTTGGTAGCTTGCAATCAGCCAAGGTAGGAGTTATTACATTACAGAAACCGAAAAATGCTAAATGTTTGTTTTTTTTTTCCTGGAGAGTCGAACTCAAGGAAGCCAGACCACTCTCCCCAGATTTAAAGAAGCAATCCAAAACTGGGCATCTGAAATGAATAGACACTTCACATATGAAGAAGTAGAAACAGCAAATAAATATATAAAAAATGTTCATCATCACTGGTCATTCAAGAGATATAAATTAAAACAATGCTGAGATTCCATCTCACTCCAGAAAGAGTAGCTATTATCAAGAAATCAACCAATAAAAATGCTGGTGTGGTTGTGGGGACAAAGGAACCCTTTTCCACTGTTGGTGGGGAGTGTGGACTGGTACAATCCCTGTGGAAATCAGTGTGGAGATTTCTCAAGAAATTAAGAATAGCTGGGTCAATAGAGGTTTGACCCAACTATTCGTTTCTTGGTATCTTCCCAAAAGAATGAAAAGTATCATACCACAGAACTACACTCACACTTGTGTTTATAGAAGCACAGTTGGTAAAAGCCAAGTCTTGGGAACAGCCCAAATGCCCATCAACTGATGAATGGATAAACAAGATGTGGCTTTTTGATACAACAGAGTACTACCCTGCCTTAAAGAAGGGTAAGCTTGTGGCATTTCTAGCTAAATGGATGCACCTTGAGCCCATATTCTTAAGAGAAATAAATCGGACACACACGTTCAAATATTACATGGTTTCTCCTGTGTGAGAAACTGGAAGTGTATGATGGATATCAGGTAACGGGAAGAAAGTGTTCACATGAGAAGGAGAACGAGGGAGGGAGAAAGGAAATAAGGGGCAAGGAAAAGACAGAAGGAATAGAAGGGGAAAATGGGAACAAAGCTTTTTTAAGTAGATGGGAGGAGGGATTAAAGAGAGGGAAGGGGGATGGGGAGAAAAGAAGAAGCAAGATGTTCCATGTGCAGGTACAAACTCCCTATGACGCCTGTCATCATTATGTGCATCAAATGTACCAAAAAAGTACAGACTTTTTAAAAAGAAGAAATGCTATTTATGCTAATATAAATTGGTTTATTATTGTTATTTCAGACAGATTAGTCAATAAGTATTTTAACTATTTCTTTTCACTTTCAATGAAGTAATGAGGGTAGATAGAGCTCTCTATGCATAAAAGTTACTTGGGGACATCAGTTAACTTAAGAATATGACAGCACGCTCAGATGAAGAGGTGAGAATTCCTGGATTACCCCAGCATCACCCTCTACTCCGGGGCCCCGGGTTTGGTAGTGGGAGTGGGGAGTATCCCCCCACCCCCAGGCTCCTAGGAGGAAGAAGAGTGAGGAGTGCTATTAAGGCAGGAAATTCTCTCAAGATGAAAATCAACTAATTTGTCAGGAATGAGAGACTGGGCTGCGGGGGGCGGGGGTGACTAAGGGACTTTTGCAGAGATAACTGGCACTCAGCACAGGTGTTCCATGCTGGGGGAACCCTAGGGAGACTCTTTCCATCAATTTTGGCTGGGTCCGCTCCCTGAGGATGCTCACAGGATGTGACACACAGGCAGGTCCCTGGGCAGATGACTGCCACAGTTGTGCTGAGCGTGATTCTGAGGGTAACCAGAGCATCCTTGTCTTGATAGGGGAGCTCTGGCTCTCAAATGGCTTCGCAGGGAACACAGGACAGCATAGTGCTTCTCAGCCGTGGCACTTTGCAGATCTTCAAATACCAAGTGACTGAGCATAGGTTTAGTAAATTCTCTGTGCGTGGTACTGTTTGCTGGGGACCTCCAGGATGCCTACCCACATTCTCAGAGTCAATACAGGTGCACTGAAAAGCCTCAGGGAACTGTAGCAAGTCCTTGGTTTCTAACAAATACCATCACCATCACTGTTACTATTACTACTGCTACTTAATATTTATGAGCACATATTATTTTCAAATACTGCACTCCTCCCACCACACACACACTGGATGCCCCCAGATCTCGGAGGCGCTGGAGAAGCACAGCTGCTCTGATAGCTCTTGGCATTACAGTATGGCTGGGGGGGCAGGGGTGGGGATCTAATGAAATAGGGAAGTGCTTGGCTGTGATCTGGAGACCCCAGCAGATGTACTCACCTTTTCCTTTTATA